>OX457027.1:98098585-98116085 GCA_949752745.1 Protula sp. h YS-2021 | reverse complement strand
ATCTTTTATTATTTTGATATATCAATTACTATACTGCGTTGCCCAACGATGACGTCACTACTGGAAATAGATTTGTCAAGAATCCATCTGGAGTGATTAGAAACAGAAAGTGTGAACAGAAGCTCTGTTATTATGAGTGTTATGTAAATAACCTGGGAGGGTGAGGGGGAGGGGGTGAGGTGGGGGCGGGGAGAGGGAAAGGGGCCACTTGTAGACCTCACCCCGCACCCCCTCCCCCCCCCTGATGTCATTAAATGTATACAAGAAGCTGTGTTTCTTTGTCCCCGCAGGTATGTAACGCGATACTTAATCAGGGCGGCACGACGGAGTGGGAAGATGAACACATGGTCCCATACGGCTACCTGGGAGAAACGTGGGTCGGATTCGATAACATTGAAAGCTTGACAATCAAGGTGAGACGGGTGCAGAGCACCTCCAGCCCCCCACCCCACCCCCCTCTTCACTCAAATGTGAACTTAACAGGTGTGTTTGCAGTTGTGGGCCCGCATTCATTCAACGCTGTTACCCAACGAAATCTCAAAAGCTACAGTAGCACCAATAAACAAGCAGTATTGTTTTGTGAATACGTGTCCGAAAATCAATTTCTCGATAATAATTTTTAAAATATCACTACGTAATTGTTTGTGCATAATTATGCAGGTGCTGGAAATCTATCATTTTGGTAACTCCTCTTGGAAAAAGAAAACAGCTGCTTTTGTACTAAAGCTGCAAAATTACATTACTGTGGTGAAAAAAGCAACCTTAAATTCAAACGCCAAAACGAAACAATTTTATAACCGTAAAATGCGACAGAAAACGCCAGAAAACGCTATTAAGCACTACAAATACACTTGAAAGCGTAAAAAAAATTCCGACGAAAATATCCGCAAAAAGAAAAAAAAACACACACACACACTCACATAACAAAAAAGTAAATAAATAATGCTGCGGCTTTTGTTTATGTTACTCGTGGATCTTGTACGGATGCCCGCCGAGCACCACCTGTTGTGGATTTCGTCCCCGATGGCCACTTGGCTTCCATATGTGTTACCATAATTGCCTCCCCCCCCTCACCCCCCCCCCAAAAAAAACACAAAAAAACGAGAAAAGGAGGGATTAATATATGATGTAATTAACAATTTAAAGAAATCTATCGTTTTGAAGAGAAAAAGATGCAGCTGGAAAAGTGCAGTTAGTACATAATTAGAAAATATGCAAAGTGTCTGCGTGCAAATAGTCTTAGGCATAGAGCTATCCACAATTTCCGTCTCAGGTTGACTGGATGAAGACGGAAGGATACTTGGGATGGATGGTGTGGAACTTCGACCTGGACGACTGGTCCGGGGCCTTCTGTGGACAAGGAGCCCACCCACTCCTCAACGCTATGAATGACGCCCTCAGGTAAATGCCCTGGACCACTGGTCCGGGGCCTTCTGTGGACAAGGAGCCCACCCACTCCTCAACGCTATGAATGACGCCCTCAGGTAAATGCCCTGGACCACTGGTCCGGGGCCTTCTGTGGACAAGGAGCCCACCCACTCCTCAACGCTATGAATGACGCCCTCAGGTAAATGATTGATGACGTATTTTTTAAACGACAACATATTTTTGTGTATCCCAGTAAGCATTATGACGTTGCACAGCGTTGGATAGACGTCGCACCCAGCGTTGGATCAACGTCTTGTTTGGTTTAATTATGGAAGTCGACACAACGTCGAACTCAGTTTTTGCGACCAAAAGAAATATCTAAACTACACCGTTTACCCAACGTCCATTCAACGTTATGACAAAAGACGTTGATCAGGCGCGAATGTGTCCTTGCGTCGAACCACAACCAGATTTAATACTGCGATTTCGTCGGGTCGACGTCGCAGCCTCAACTCGACGTTAGACGGACGTTCGAAATGTTTAGTGGAGCGACGAATGACTTGGTTACTGTCAGCAAATACCTCAATTACTCATGTTGTTTATATTTTTTCAGTGGCACAGCAACAACAACAACGTCAACAACAGCGCCAGGCTCCAGCACACAAGAACAAGAGACAACGCAAGCCGGTGGCTCTACAACAACACCTGGTGGTGGAATTCCCCCTTACGACGGTAAGCTCCGCTCTTAAATAGTGAGAAAGTTCAGCATCTGAACCCCCCCCCCCCTCCCAAGACCCCTCCTCTCCCCCACCCACGTTAATCTACAGTGTATTATCTTACATGTTTAAAGGTGTTGCTATACCAGGGCATCTCAAGGGAAGTATAAAAAACATCTCTCACTGCCGTCAACTTCACTGCCATACGGTCAAACAAATGGCGATTTTATTATAATTTACTCCATTTTTTTTTTGGAAAGAAATGAGAAAAAGTAAATAGAATCGTACCAAATTATCTCTGATAATTCCAATATCTTATGTCTAGCTTAGTAAGGCCACAAAGAAAAATAGCTTTGTTTCTGAACCTATATTTTAGAAAATTTGACCAGAAAAAGCTATTCTTTTGTGTCATTTCAAGTATTTTTCTAATTTCCCAATAAATTTGTTTATTATACAATTTTAAACTCCCGACCTTTCTATTTACTTGTTTATATTTTTGCGGGTGGGAAGAGGGGAGGTGGGGGGGGGCAGCTTTAATCATTTTAGAATGTAATGTTGTTTCGTTTTATTCCCCCCTCGTAGCCAATTACTGTCAGGGTCTACAGGACGGCACGTACGCCCACGATGACGACTGCGCTTGGTATTACGATTGTGACAATAACGACACAAGCTTCTATAAATGTCCTGCCGGCCTGCTCTATGGCATGAACTACAGGGACTGCGTCCTTCCGGAGTCCATGGATCACGATTACCGCTGCATCAAGTGTTCCGAATACGATACAGCCAACGAGTGGGGATGTTAAAATTGGTCAATACTTTTTTTTTTTTTTGGCAAAAAATAAAAACAATTTATGTGGCAGTTGAGATGTAATAAACCATTTTGCAAAATCCAGTGTTGCTTGAAATATGTTTGTTTTTTTTTTCTCTCTCTCTTTGTCTGTTTTTATTTAAAAATGTTTGTTTATATAAATGTCCATATTCGTTTGTGTAACTTGCAATAAATGAACGTGCAGACCAAGTTTTTATTTTAACCAATGCCAAATTGCCAAGGGAATGATGTACAACACATAAAAATCTGAAACAGCGAATGTGGAATGTCACGTAACGTGACGTAACGAGTAACTTCGTGGTCGTCAAAGGGACCGTCAAAGTGACTCTCAGAGGAATTTCTGTGACTTGAAAACCGTTAGCAACGCCGATTTCATACCTTCAAAATCCCATTCCCCCACCTGACTTCTCCCCTCCCCCTCATACAAGTAGGTAGGAAACGAGAGTTCCAGACCAGGAAGTGACGTCATACTGTCTTGACCGGAAGTGACGTCATCATGTCTGAACCGGAAGTGCTGTCTGGACCGGAAGTGAGGTCATAGGCGTGGTCATGGCAACGAAGTGTTGTGATGGCAACGCAGTGGTGTAGTCATGGAAACGAAGCCTAGCCAAGCCTAGCCATGGTAACCTAGCCAAAGTGAGGACCTCCCCCCTCCCCCCCTCCCCCACCAGCCGGCAGTCGGGACAGACCCTATGGTAAAAAGTGTGGTGTAACTCGTCAAAAATACCAAACTTGTTAAAATTGCTAAAATTGCTAAAATTATTGACGAGTTACACACATGTGTTTGAATTATTTTTACGTCAAACTATTGTTCAAGTTGTTTAGCAATTGTACAACAATTGTTCAACAAGCTGTTGTTCAACATGTTCAACATGTTGTTGAACATGCTCAACATGTTCAACATGTTCAACAACATGTTCAACAAGTTGAACATGTTCAACATGTTCAACATGTTGTTGCACAAGTTGAACATGTTCAACATGTTGAACATGTTGAACATGTTCAACTTGTTCAACGACATGCTGTTTAACAAGTTGTTGTTCAACAAGTTGTTGTTCAACAAGTTGTAGTTCAAGCAAAGAAAAAACAAGACATATGTTGAATAGGTTTATTAATACACTTAAATACACTTAAATACATACAGCTTAAATCTATAACAATATTACAATATTTGTTGATTTACAAAGTCTTTATTATAAAGTTTAGTCAAATAAGTCTATTTTTCTTCATCTGCTTCACTGTCATCCATATCACTTTCTTCGTCGCTGCTTTCATCTTCCTCCTCATCTAGAAGCTCTTCAAAGAATGCATCGTTTCTTCTTATAGCCGCCTTTAGTGCCTTTGAATACTCGTAATGTTTTTCATCAACAAAGTAATTGAAGTCTTCTAAAATGGTTTGATAATGTTCGTTTTGTTCTAGACGTTGGGCATATTTGAACAGTCTCATAAACAGTTGATTAAGTCGACGCTTATAAATGGGTCGAAAGTCATCACTTGCTATGTCACGCGCATCTTCAAGCCCTTGTTCTTTATATCCTGAAACCTTTCTTGAAATTTGGTATCATATTCATCGTAGACTTCTTGAACCATATCATACCAAACAGAGTCTGTTTCTGACTCACTTTCAGAGTCTGTTTCTGACTCACTTTCAGAGCTGCTGTCATCATCATCTTCAAAACAATGTTTCATATGTTTGAACAAAGCTTCTTGACTGTCATATAACGCACCACATTCTGTACAAGCATGTGCATTCTTTTCAGTCATGTCGACGCTTTGACTTTCCATAGAAGACTCATCTAAAGTTTCAGTGATAGGTGGTTTTACAGAGTTTTCCATATCTATCTCCAATTCTTCTTCTGAAGTGTGAGCATCCTTTAAGTGTCTTTTAAGACTTTGTGGCCAATTGTAAGATTTCAAACAAATGTTGCATTTATACATCTTTTCGGTTCAACATACACTTTTCAAATGATGAAAAAGCCTTTAAACATAGCCTTATATACAACTTGTTTAACAACATGTTGAACATGTTCAACTTGTTGAACAACATGTTGAAGAACATGTTGAACAACATGTTCAACAAGTTCAACATGTTCAACATGTTGTTGAACATGTTGTTGAACATGTTGTCTACGCCTAGAGTTAGGGTTATGCCGCTTATTAGAGTCTAACGTCATTGCGTCTTTATGACGTCATCAAGACGTCATTATGACGTCATCACGTCATCATTATGACGTCATAGTAACGTCATTCGAACAGGAGCGCGCTTTATCCAAAAAAACTGACTCAGCAGAATTTATTGCTGTTTGATATGGATGTCTCACTCTTCCTTTTATGCTACTTAGATGTAATCAAAAATGGTGTGTAACTCGTTAAAAATACCAAACTTGTCAAAATTGCTGAGTCAGCAATTTTAGCAACTTTAACAAGTTTGGTATTTTTGACGAGTTACACCACACTTTTTACCATAGGGTCTGTCCCGACTGCCGGCTAGGGGGGGGGGGGGGGGGAGGGGGAGGGGGGGAGATCCTCACTTTGGCAAGGTTACCATGGCTAGGCTTGGCTAGGCTTCGTTTCAATGACTACACCACTGCGTTGCCATCACAACACTTCGTTGCCATGACCACGCCTATGACCTCACTTCCGGTCCAGACAGCACTTCCGGTTCAGACCTGATGACGTCACTTCCGGTCAAGACAGTATGACGTCACTTCCTGGTCTGGAACTCTCGTTTCCTACCTACTCATATACCTCCCAACCCCCCCCCCCCTGATTGCTTCCCTCCCCTCCCCAACCCCGCAAACACCTCCCAACCTCTCCCCCACGCCTCACTTCTTCCTTGCCCCACCCCTCATACACCTCCAAAACCCTTCCTCCACCTCTGACTTCTCCCCTCCCCCACCCTTCATACACCTCCCAACCCCCTCCCCCACCCCTTACTTCTCCCCTCCCCTCCCCCACCCCTCATACACCTCCCAACCCCCTCCCCCACCCCTAACTTCTCTCCTCTCCCCACCCCTCATACACCTCCCACCCCCCACCCCTAACTTCTCCCCTCCCCTCCCCTCCCCTCCCCTCCCCCCTCATACCCTCTTTTTTTAAAACAAGAAAACACTTCAAAGCAGCAACTTATAAATCACTAATACAAGTGCTATGTCATATCAACGATTTATTAAACCCATACACCATATTCTGCCAACAAAAAAAAAAAAGAATTCACACAAGAGTTATGCCAATGCCAGTTCACCGAAATTTAGAAAAAAAGAGCAAATTCGCCTCTGAGCAAGTCTAAATTTAAAAAAAAGTATCACAAACAAGACTATTTTACTTCCTGGCTTAACATATAAAAGAAGAATATTTTAATTTTTAATATCTTTTTTTATGCCTTTTGATGATGGGGCGGGGGGAGGGGGGGTGGTTAGGATTGGGAGATTGGGGCATGTCTATGGTCGTTTATCTGAGTCATGCTGGGTCATACCATACGCTCGCCGAGCGTCGGTGCAGTTTGGTGCAGTCGCGCCTTATCACATAGATAACAGCTCCACCCTTGCGTCTGACCACACCAACTTATCTCTGACCACGTGAAATCATTTCACTTACACTTCGTATACTTTCACACAATTGACAGAAACAGCACAAAACTCAAAAAAAAAAAAACTAGAGTGGCAGATGTTCATTCATTTTCACCGATAACCCCACTTCACCCTATTACTCATCATGACGCGAAATCGCATGATCTGTCTGTGTTTATATAAAGACCTCAACGCAATGACAGAGCAATAAAATTACATCTCGTGTGACAACAACAATGGAATTGCTGCCATTTTTAGTGTGCATCTTGCTGTGGGGATCCAGTTGTCTTTGTAAGATTTTTGTATGATTTTATGTATAACTGTGGCTAATTTAAAATTGTTGAAAGTTTTAAAATGCGGTCTTATTTCACTTCAATATTTTTGGTCGGGATGAAATTTAACTGTAGCCTTCCTCAACACCGCTTTGGGTGATCAATATCGTAAATAAAACGAAGTCGCGATAGACGGGTCGAAGGAGAGAAAAACGATCGCGGGGGAAAAAGTAGAAACTGAAAACAAAAGTAGAAATCGAAAACAAAAGTAGAAATCGAAAACAAAAGTAGAAATCGAAAACAAAAGTAGAAATCGAAAACAAAAGTAGAAATTGAAAACGAAAGTAGAAATTGAAAACAAAAGTAGAAATCGAGTTTTTACGACCGGAAACTAAAGCATCATAGAGAGCGAGATATACGATATACCGTAGCATTTCTTTCCCTGGCGATACATTGCACACTCACGGCCATGTTACCTTTGTTGTGCCTCAAGCACTTAAAAATATGAAATGACTGCAGTAATGTGGTGAAAATTCAATGCATTTAGTAAGCGCGTTATTACAGGTCAAGGTTAAGTGTAGGGGGGCAGCCACCTAATTGTTCAGCCGCATTAGCTACTAACAATGCTTCTATTTTTAGCATGGGGGACCATGGAGAAGACTTGGCCAGGCAGAAAAATTTATAGAAGTGGGATGGGGAGGGGGTAGTTTTTATGCCAGACGCGATCCGCTCATATTGCCTTTTTTTTTTATTAAAAAATGGGGTAAGTTTCCCATAAGAGAGCGTTATTTTTCATAAAATAGCCTTATATTGTTATAATAGGGTATTAATTCAAAATTAGAACTCTGCGTTTGAGAGTTGTTTTAATAACTCACGAACATGAAAGTAACCACTTGGTCCTCTGGGATTAGGGATTAGATTAGGGGTTAGGGTTAGAAATAAGATTAGAATGAGTTTACAGAGAGGAAAATATGCGTGCAAAGTAACGTGGGTCCCCTAAAACATGTAGATTTAAAATAAACAAAATCAACAAACAAGCAAATAAATAAATAAATGCATTAAATGAAAGGGTTATTCGACTTGCAGACATTATTTAACAATTAATCTATAATTATTCATCAATCAATGTATACAACGCAGATTTTAAAAATATGAGGCAAGAATTATAATCACTGCCGGGTTAACTAATTTCTCCATACAATGTCAGCAACTATTGCATCAGATTATTAAAAGTGGAAAAATAAAAAATAAGCCGTATTTTAACTAATGTAAATAAACCATGTTTTAAAAAGTTCAAATCCAAGGGGAGCCACTTGGTATTATGTGCATTACCAAAAATGTCCAAAAACGCGAGGAAATGGGGTAATTTTGAGGACAGATGCGTCCGCCCAGAGTGCCAGTTTCGTTCAAAAGGAGGGTAATTTATGTATACTGAAAGACAACATAAAGCAAAAACGCTTGCAAAAATTGTCTAGTTTGGGCACACCGAGATTTTCGATTTTTTTTCAAAAATTAAAACAGAGAAAGGTTGCATTAGATTCTTCTAAACGAAATAACCACCGACACCGAAGCTTTACAGTTCTTTTCAAAGACGAACCTTGAACCCACATCGTGGCTGTTCCTGAAACTGTAATGTAACGACACTTACTCAGTAGTGGGTATGTAAGTCATTAGCTTGGCGTAGTGTGCTTGAGTGCGATGTCTGTTGCTGCTATACTGATGCGACATTGAGGATGTCTGTGCCATTCCTCGATTAACGTCTGTAGCAACTGGGGGTGGGGGGGGGGGGGGATGGTGGGTGACTTGTGGTGCCGGAATATAGGTGCGCAGTCTTCTATCCGGGTAGTCCCATACGTGTTCATGGGGTTCATATCGAGGCTATACGCCAGCCATTCTAAAACCTGAACATGATTCGCTTGAGAGTAATCCTGGTTACGGCGCCTACGCTAAGTCAGCAACATTCTAATGTGGTGCCGACGCTCACGCAGTCGGATTTCACGCAATCATATAGTGGTCTCCGCTGCCGCCCTTGTGGCACACTAAAAGTGAGGTGAACTAAACGAATACGACGGTTCTGGCGCGGCGTCGTAACGCGCGGGCGACAGCTTCTGGCTCTCAGCCCTGGTGCTTTCTGTATCCAGATACCGCCTTTCCAGTTTATACAGGGTGATTTAGCAACACCAATATGTCTACCAACGTGGCGCATCGAAATCCCAGCCTCTTACATGCCAATCGCTTGGTCGCGACAATTTTGTGCGAGCCGTGGCATCTTAACACCCACTTGGTTTAAAACGATCGCTACGTCCATAGATGTAACTGAGATTCGACTGTGAGATTCTAAAATGTTTAAGCGACCAAAGGATAGCGACTCAGATGGATTAATATGCCAGATTGCAAGCCCCAATAATCACCTTGAAAAACATGCTAGAAAACTTAACCAAAGCCAGATTGCACAAAATCAGGTTAGAATCTGTGGTTAAAATGTTGACTGAAAAAATCTGCGTAATTAAAATAAGAAAACTGATTTTCAGCCCTTTACTTTCTTTTGTCCCCCAGTATGTATACGTGTTTCATTACATCCAAATTTTACAATGTTATCTTGTAGGCCAATACAAAAGGGATAGGTACTACACGAACTGGGCTCAGTACCGGTTCCATTACACCCAAGTGTGACAATGTTATCTTGTAGGTCAGTACACTAGGGTTGGGTACTACACGAACTGGGCTCAGTACCGGTTCCATTACACCCAAGTGTGACAATGTTATCTTGTAGGTCAGTACACTAGGGTTGGGTACTACACGAACTGGGCTCAGTACCGGTTCCATTACACCCAAGTGTGACAATGTTATCTTGTAGGTCAGTACACTAGGGTTGGGTACTACACGAACTGGGCTCAGTACCGGTTCCATTACACCCAAGTGTGACAATGTTATCTTGTAGGTCAGTACACTAGGGTTGGGTACTACACGAACTGGGCTCAGTACCGGTTCCATTACACCCAAGTGTGACAATGTTATCTTGTAGGTCAGTACACTAGGGTTGGGTACTACACGAACTGGGCTCAGTACCGGTTCCATTACACCCAAGTGTGACAATGTTATCTTGTAGGTCAGTACACCAGGGTTGGGTACTACACGAACTGGGCTCAGTACCGGTTCCATTACACCCAAGTGTGACAATGTTATCTTGTAGGTCAGTACACTAGGGTTGGGTACTACACGAACTGGGCTCAGTACCGGTTCCATTACACCCAAGTGTGACAATGTTATCTTGTAGGTCAGTACACAAGGGTTGGGTACTACACGAACTGGGCTCAGTACCGTCCCGAGGGCGGCACATTCTTCCCCGAGGATCTTGACGTCACGCAATCTGAATACTTTAACTTTGTGTTTGCCTTCCTGGAAGACTGCCACATAGTACCTTATGAATATAACGACGAAGAAATGTATGTTGGGAAATTAATTAATTAATTAGTATATTAATTACTATTCCAAATGACATAAATAATAAATAAATAAAGTAGTAGAGTTCTTCTAACCACTGGCATGAATCATAAGTTATTAGGATTATTATATAACAATGCAGTTACAAAACTACAATGCTCTTTAAACTTTAAAAGAAACAAAAACTTAGGTCGTGGCACAATTACAACACCAAACTTATAAACGAACTGTCTTTCTTTAGTTATTGTTTTAGAAAAAATGTAAATTCACAATTTAAAACATATTTATATAACCTTTATTACGACAAAAGTAGTCGTGAATTGTTATTTTTACACTGAAAAAGGTGGGGTCGTTTTATCACCCACGTCCACGCCGGCGGGGCGGACAAGAAAGCGTTGCTAGGCGTGGGCGGGTGGACCATGCCGCTGGAGGAGATGACCTGGATGCTGGCCACGCAGGAGAACAGATCCATATTCATTGAGTCATCTATTGATCTCCTTCGCGACTATGGCTTCGATGGTCTCGATCTTGATTTTGAGTATCCCGGAAGCAGAGGAAGTATCCCTGAAGACAAGTATCGCTTCACACTGTTAGTACAGGTGGGTTGGCATACTTAAATAATCGCAGTATATATTCGTGTGTGCAAACTGTATATAAGTAAATAAGTATGTATCGCAGGCAAAAATAAAGTATGTACACTCGGAGGGTGAGCGGTAGGGGCAGAGAGGGAATGGCTCTCTACCTGTGCATACGTAGACGTAAAAATCAATGGGATCGTCACAAATATGGTGGAGGGGAGAAAGGGGGTGTCGCGAAGTACGAAATAGCGAGCTACTTGATGGGGTTCTCACTACCTTTCCCTTTTTCACTCTCTCTCTCTCTCTCTCTCTCTCTCTCTCTCTCTCTCTCTCTCTCTCTACATATATATATATATATATATATATATATATATATATATATATATAGAGAGAGAGAGAGAGAGAGAGAGAGAGAGAGAGAGATTAATTTGTTTGCTGCAAATATTTAAAGGAATTTCGAGTGAGGATTGAAGAAGAAGCCGTTGAAACTGGTCTTCCAAAACTGCTGCTGACAGCAGCGGTCGGCGCCGGAAAATCCGTCATCGACAACGGATACGAGATCCCGGAAGTCTGCCAGTAAAACGCTTTCTTGGCAAGAATTGGAGAAGATAAATAAACAAAGAAATAAATTTTATTATTATTACTATTATTAATAGTATCATTATTATTATTATTATTATTATCAGGAAAGCTATTATTAGCCTTCGTTGTACAACAGCAATAATAAAAATAATAATTGTAGCAATAATATCAATAATAGATACATTTATAATATTTTAGAACTTCTTCATATTTATTGCAGTCTAATAGAGATTTCTAAGACTAGGGTCATTTTTATTAGCATAATTCCAACTATAATCAAGTTATCTAACTTTTATTTACCGTTTAGGGCGTTACAGTGCAATGCGTCCAGCTCTTCATGTTAAAATGTGTTCGTTGTATATTTGTTTCTTTTTTAAGTGAATTAGACTTTATTAATCTGATGGCTTACGACTTTAATGGCGCTTGGCAAGATTTTACGGGCCACAACTCGCCGCTGTATCCACGCTCGGACGAAACCGGTGACCTGCGCTACCTCAACATGGTTTCATTTAATTATCTCTTCACTCTAATTCAAATTGTTTAAAATAGATTTTGAAATCAATGTGAGTTTCAAAACTTAAATCTCAATAATGCAAAAGCACGGACTTCATATTTCATGGGCAAATGTTGAAATCAAGAATTACTTTTGATATCTCAAAACAAAACGATTTTTCTAAAAAAATCTAAAAAATCATTTTGATGAAAAAACATAGACGGTCTTGGCTTATCGTTTAATGCCGTGAATGTATGTTTTCAGATTTAGTGCCATAAAATTATATATTTCTTGGTCAAACATTGACAAATTACTACCTTGGGAATCGCCCAATTAAATCGAAAAATTTGCCGCCGCCATGTCATGTGAAAATAGAACGTTATTTTGTAGGATTGGCGGCAAATTACTGGCACGACGGAGGGTGCCCCAAGAACAAGATGGTCATCGGCATGGCCGCGTACGGCCGGTCGTTCAAGCTCGAAGACCCCAGTGATAACGGCATGGGGGCTCCCGCTTACAACGCCAGCGGACCCCGGTCAGTGGACCGGTGAATGGGGATTCTATGCTTATTACGAGGTAACGGTTATTACCCACCTCCTCGAGGTAACGGTCATGACCCATCCCCATCCGCAAAGTAACGATCATTACCCCCTCCTTCCATTAGTCCAAGCGAAATGGATTAATTATCTATAAATAATTTTAAATGCATTTATTATTTCTAAATATTTAATTTCTAGTTCCTTTAAAACCCAATAAGATCTAAGTGTGGTGAGGGTGCAGCATCTGAGATTCTACTTAGTTGGGGCACTTGCAGCCCTCACCCCGATGTAAATAAATTTATGCAAGAAACTGTTTCTTTGTTACCGCAGGTATGTAACGCGATACTTGATCAGGGAGCCACAACGGAGTGGGAAGACGAACACATGGCCCCATACGGCTACCTGGGAGAAACGTGGGTCGGATTCGATAACATTGAAAGCTTGACAATCAAGGTGAGACAGGTGCAAATCACCCTTCCCCACTCAAATGTGAATTTAAATCCATCACACATTTCAGTGATTATGCTTCAATTGCAGTTAAACTGCATGACAGCAAATAATCCCGGTGATTAAAAACAAACATTATAATCACAAGTGAGAATACCATTTAATTATCCAGAAAGTTTCAATGATATTCTACGTTTCATTTTTAAAAGCGTATTTAAGATATCAATTTTCATCCATCCGCATGGTAAGTCCTACCTCGGGTTATTTCTAGCACGAAGAAAGTATCCGCGGGTAAAGTTTGCGCAGGTAAGTTCCTATCGCGGGTAAATTCCCAGGTCAGATGAAGTCCCCGCGGGTAAAAGCGCGGGTAAAGTCATACGCGGGTAAATTCCTAGGACGGATAAAGTATCCGCGGATAAGGTCCACAGGTGAAGTTCGCGCAGGTTAAGTCTTACCGCTGGTAAATTCCTAGGTCGGATAATGTCCTCGCGGGTAAATTCCTATCTCAGATGAAGGCCCCGCTGGTAAAGTCCCTCTCTCTCTCTCTCTCTCTCTCTCTCTCTCTCTCTTCTCTCTCTCTCTCTCTCTCTCTCTCTCTCTCTCTCTCTCTCTCTCTCTCTCTATCTCTCTCTCTCTCTCTCTCTCTTCTCTCTCTCTCTCTCTCTCTGTTTCTCTCTCTCTTCAGTTCAGTGCAGTGCCTCCGATACCCTGGCGAAGCCTCTCTAGGAGAATCGCATGATCAATGGTATCGAAGGCAGCCAACAAATCTAACATAACAAGTATCCAGTGCTCGCAAAAAATCATCATGCATGTTGTTTCAGTTCCATGGCCTGTTGTATAGGCGGATTGAAACTTTTTATATAGACACTAGTTGCACATATATGCGTCAAGTTGCTTTACTACGGATTTTTCAATTATTTTGGAGAGGAAAGGAATGTTCGATACGGATCTATGGTTTTTTAAGTTCGCCACGGTTGAGAGAAGGTTTTTATCAAAGGTTTAAACAAGTGTTTTGTTTTTTCAAACTAACTGAGAAATGTCCACGTTTTAGTGATGAGTTGACGATGTCTGCTTTTGTAGGTTTCAGTGCTGGTAGTCATTTTTTTGAGGAGCGAGGTATGGTATGGGATCCACGTTACATGTAGCATTTCTGGATTTGGATACAATTGTTTGAATTTCGTCCTCAGTCACTGAATGGAATAATAAATATTTTTCTTGACAGGCAGTTTCACTGCACATTTCACAGTACTTGAAATATGTTTCATTGCACGTTTCTAAAGTTTTGCTGGATGGTTTTTAGTTTTTGTCCACGATGAAAGCGTTAAATTTTTTGGGCCAAAATTTTTCTGTAGAACGAGTGTTTTGAATTGTGTCACTTTTTCGCCAGCAGTTCGTTTAGAATTTTAAAAATCTGTTTTAATCTTTCTTGTTGATATTTTGCAACATTTTCACAGTTTTTGGACTTTCTCATTGCTCTTTTGGTTCTCTTTTTTCTCAGTTTTGACAATTCAATGCAGTTTGTGTACCCGGATATTTTTGGTGTAATTGTTACTAGAACTGCCCTTTCGGGTGCATGTTTGTCTAAAAATTTCGCTTAGAAATTTGTTGTATTTTCAATTAGGGTGTCCTCTGTATCGCTCGGGAGTGGTCTAATATCCGAAGAAAATAATGTCCTTGTTAAACTTTACAATATCAATATCTTTGATTTTCTGAAGGAGGTTGTTTTTTTTTCGTTCATACTGTGGCGTTTTTATGCCAAAATATTCATGTATGGCAAAATGATGAGATATCAAATCATTGACGTTAAAGTTAGCCAATAAAATCAAATGAGAATTACGACAAAATGCTGAGTGGGGAAAAAAGTTAGCCAGATTTCCATCATCGAATCTGGTGTTGAATTAGTCTAGAAAGTGACCTTTGAGATGCGTTTGACGGTTTACGCGTTGAACTAGATTTAAACTATTTAGACTACACGGTCACCACGATTTTTATTTTAAAGTGGTTTGTATCATCCCAATTGATTTTGAAGTCCCCTAGAATGCACAGTTTTTTCCGTTGTTAAAACACGGCAAATTCGGAATGAAGAATAGCGCTGTTAGACCATTTGAATTCGAAGGGGGTGGTCTGTACACCAAACAAAATGTAAAAGTCTCGTTGCATATTGCTGTTCGGAGTACTAAACTTCAAATGAAGAATAAGCTATAAGACTGCCTGTCATTTTATACTGTTTTGGGCAATAACCGCCACTCCGCCACTCCGCCACCTACACGCCACTGTTACTCTCAGTCTGTTGTAACTCGAGTATGCACAAGGCCCAGCAGTTGGCAAATAGTTGGGAAAATATCCGGTTGCAATGTGTCTGGATACAAATAGTCTGACAGAGTTGGCATAAATATATCCACATTTTTCGTCTCAGGTTGACTGGATGAAGACGGAAGGATACCTGGGATGGATGTGTGGAACTTCGACCTGGACGACTGGTCCGGGGCCTTCTGTGGACAAGGAGCCCACCCACTCCTCAACGCTATGAATGACGCCCCTCACGTAAGTGACCTGGATCACTGATCTGAGACCTTCTGTGGACAAGGATCCCACTCTCTCCTCAACGCTATGAATGACGCCCTCACGTAAGTGACCTGGACCACTGGTCTGGAAAACTTCTGTAAATAAGGAGTCCACCCTCTCCTCAACGCTTTGAATGACGCCCTCACGTAAGTGATCTGGACCACTGGTCTGAGGCCTCTGTGGACAAGGAGTCCACTCTCTCCTCAACGCTTTGAATGAGACCCTCACGTAAGTGACCTGGGCCACTGGTCTGAGGCCCTCTGTGGACAAGGAGTCCAGTCTCTCCTCAACGCTATGAATGAGACCCTCACGTAAGTGAAATGGACCATTGGTCTGAGATCTATGGACAAGGAGTCCACCCTCTCCTCAACGCTATGAATGACGCCCTCACGTAAGTGACCTGGACCACTGGTCTGAGGCCCTCTGTGGACAAGGATCCCACTCTCTCCTCAACGCTATGAATGAGACCCTCACGTAAGTGACCTGGACCACTGGTCTGGAAAACTTCTATAAATAAGGAGTCCACCCTCTCCTCAACGCTTTGAATGACGCCCTCACGTAAGTGACCTGGACCACTGGTCTGAGGCCCTCTGTGGACAAGGAGTCCAGTCTCTCCTCAACGCTATGAATGAGACCCTCACGTAAGTGAAATGGACCATTGGTCTGAGATCTTCTATGGACAAGGATCCCACCCTCGCCTCACCGCTATGAATGACGCCCTCAGGTAAGTGACCTGGATCACTGGTCTGGAAAACTTCTGTAAACAAGGAGTCCACCCTCTCCTCAACGCTTTGAATGACGCCCTCACGTAAGTGACCTGGACCACTGGTCTGAGGCCCTCTGTGGACAAGGAGTCCACCCTCTCCTCAACGCTATGAATGAGACCCTCACGTAAGTGACCTGGATCACTGGTCTGGAAAACTTCTGTAAACAAGGAGTCCAACCTCTCCTCAACGCTTTGAATGACGCCCTCACGTAAGTGACCTGGACCACTGGTCTGAGGCCCTCTGTGGACAAGGAGTCCACTCTGTCCTCAACGCTATGAATGAGACCCTCACGTAAGTGATCCTGGACCACTGGTCTGAGGCCCTCTGTGGACAAGGTGCCCACCTCTCATTAACGCTATGAATGAGACCCTGACGTAAGTGACCTGGACTACTGGTCTGAGATTTTCTGTGGACAAGGATCCCACCCTCTCCTCAACGCTATGAATGACGCCCTCAGGTAAGTGATCTGGACCACTGGTCTGAGGCCTTCTGTGGACAAGGTGCCCTACTCTCCTTAACGCTATGAATGACCTCCTGACGTAAGTGACCTGGACTACTGGTCTGGGGCATCATTATGACGTTGCCTCAGCCTTGGATCGACCTCGCATCCGGCGTTGGATCAACGTCCTTCTTTTGTTTAATTATAGAAGCAGAAACAACGTCGATCTCAGTTTTTGTTGCGACCAACAGAAATACCTAAACTACGCTGGTTATCAGACGCCTATTCAACATTGTGCCAAAGACGTTGATCAGGCTCAGATGTGTTCTCGCGACGATTCACAGCCAATTTAGAAACCACATTGAATGTTGTGAGTGTCGGCGTCGCAAGCTCACCTCGACGTTAGATGGGCGTTCCGAATGTTTTAGTAAGTGCGACAAATGGCTTGTTACCTGTCAGCAATACCTCAGTTACTTTGTTCTTTATGGTTTTCAGTGATCAGCAACAACACCACCAACAGTAGGGCAAGAGATGACCGATGTCTGAAGTGTTCCGAATATGGTACAGTCAATGAGTGGGGATGTTAAAATTTGTCTTTTTTGGCAATAAAAAAATTTTTTGTGGCAGTTGAGATGTAATAAACCAATTGAAAAACCTATTTTTGCTTGAAATGTGTTTCTTTTTTCTTTCCTTTTTGTAAAACTCTCTCTCTCTCTCTCTCTCTCTCTCTCTCTCTCTCTCTCTCTCTCTCTCTCCGAAAACCGTTATCAACAGCGATTTCATACCCTCATACACCTGCCAACCCCCTCCCCACCCGTGACTTCTCCCCTCCCCTCCCCTACCCCTCATACACCTCCCAACCCCTCCCCACGCCTGACTTCTTCCCTCCCCC
>OX457027.1:98024293-98098385 GCA_949752745.1 Protula sp. h YS-2021 | reverse complement strand
TTTGCTGTTGCGAGTCCATTATTTTAAAACAATGGATTCGCTGCTATTTGAAATGAAAAATAAACAACTGTCCATTTCTTTTTCGTTTAGAACGATTTGGCGTATCTAAAAAAATATTAAACAAGTATATCAGTAAGAAACTGATTATAGTCCCCGCCGAAAGATATCTGAATGTACACTTCTTCGGTCAAAAACTTACTGAAAGATCGTACGTAAAAAAGCAGGAGGGTGGTGGACGGAATTTTGGTCAGCGAACAAAAGTGAAAGCATCGTGCCTCCACAAACAAAAATTTTGGCTATGTTGGAAGTTTAATAGTTTCATCAATTTTTGGTCAAATCAAAAACCAATCCCACGTCGTACAATCGTAATATATATTCCTTCGCTCCAAAAAAACTCAAAATGCTGTCGTGCAGAATAACTGAGAAATTGCGCGTACAAAAGTGCCCCCACATCACGCCCCCTACAAACAAAAAATTTGGTCAAGTTTGAAGCTTCTCAGTTTCGTCAATTTTTGGTGAAATTCTAAAATAACCACAGGTCGTCCAACACATGTTGTTACTTCCCACAAAAAATCAAAAGCCTGTGGTGAAACGTGAGTGAGTAATCGCGCGTACAAGAGTGGGAGCATTGGTGAGGGACAGATGGACGGACGGACAGACAGACAGACGAACAACGCGTGTTTTATAAGTCCCCCGCTCCGCACGTACCGCGGCGGCGGGGAAATAACAAGCTAAAAAACCACCGTTCCATGTGTTGACCAACCCCCCCCCTCCCGCCCCCGTTCCTCCATCCCGCCCCTCACCCCGCCCCTCACCCCGTTGTTTATTTGTGTGTGTGTATGTGTGTGTGTGTTTACTAAATTTTACGAAAGAATTTGCATCCAGTGTGCAATTCAGCTGGGCATTTTCATTAACGATATCCAAGAACTCTTTTTCCATGTCTACACTTCGCACACCACCCACTGAATGAAAGACTCGGAACTGTACATTATTTTTCTCACACGTTGTTTATTGATTTCAAACCAGACAGCGCGTGACAAAATGGGTCATAACAAAGTGGGCGACATAATTTCACACTAGACTTTTGTTAGGGACAGTCCATGGAATTGGTTGTGAATTGTGTAAACTAAGTCAGATACAGAACTCAGAGGGTCCAAGAGTTCAAATAATGGACAGTTCCTCGGCGTTGCCTCGGAACTGTCCATTATTTGAACTCTTGGACCCTCTTCGTACTGTATCCTATACAGAGGAGGGCCTATTGAGGCGTGAAAAATATAAAAGCCTGTCCCAAAGAAAGTGAACAGCAGGCTGCGTAGTTGTAATCAAGGTGTGAAAAAAATAAAAAGACTTGTCCCAAAAAAAGCGAACAGCAGGTTACGTGGATGAGAAGTACCTGGTTTGAAAGTTTCAATTGAATTTCAATTGAAAGTTCAATTCGGAGCATAAAATGGAAAATTATGAATAATTAAACGGCAATACTTATAATTATCTATTTAACAACGCTTAAAATCTTTCTGAAGAGGTATATGATCTTGTTGATGAAGCATGTGATAAGGCATGTTGGTAGGGCATGTGATCTTGATGATAAGGCATGTGATCTTGTTGATAACGCATGCAATCTTGTTGATAAGGCATTCGATCTTGTTGATAAGGCATGCGATCTTGTTGATAAGGCGTGCGATCTTGTTGATAACGCATGCAATCTTGTTGATAAGACATATGATCTTGTTGATAAGGCATGTGATCTTGATGATAGGGCATGCGATCTTGTTGATAACGCATGCAATCTTGTTGATAAGGCATTCGATCTTGTTGATAAGGCGTGCGATCTTGTTGATAAGGCGTGCGATCTTGTTGATAAGGCATGTGATCTTGTTGTGATTCACAACAACGTGTCTTATGCTTTTTGTAACTAACTAAAAGACAGATATATAAAAAAAAACGTTGCTAAGACATCCGGAGACGTTTTATAATCGTCGCTGGAGACATCACTGGGGTTGGTGAGAGCGTTGGCATGGCAACCATAAGGCCCCGGGATCGAATCCAGCTCGGGACAGTAATCAGGGGATTGACGTTCGCTCCAAATGTGTTAACTTATCAAATACAGTGGGTAGATCGCCTATCACGGAATTCAACATTAACCATTCATGGAGTTTTTTTTTCAACTATCATTAGAAAAAGGTAAAAAATTTTAAAAAAGAAAGAAAAAAAAGAACGCTGTTAAGAAGGTGCATAAAAGGATGAAAAACTGAGTTAATAACGTTTTTGTTTTTCTCTGTACCTCTGCACAACATCCACATAAAAAACGTCTATTCAACGTCCGTCTGTATAGACACGTGCAAGTAGACGTTTCCTGAGATTTCGTTTGAAAACAGTGTATTGACGTTTGCAGAGAAGTAGCAGAAAGATGGATCCTATCCATTTCTATTTAAGTTCGTGTATGTGTAAAATGCCCTATAAAACAGTGTCAAGGTCTTTTTGTGAATACTTAAATAGATATCAGGAGAAGTTTTACGTGCGTCATTAGAGAACGCTGTTTGATGTCTTAAAGAAGGTGATATAAAGACGGGTTGCAACCTTTTTTTACTTCTTTTTTGTTAAGGCAATGACATAAAATGTCTGTGCACCGTCGAGTTATGGAATTTCCAATGTCGTTAGATCGGATTTTCTATTATAGTGATAGAACATGATGCTGGGTGCTTTGCAATGGATTCGGGCACACATAGAAGGCCTGTGAACGAACCGCGCAGATCATGGGATTGGGTGATTTGTGTTGGATTCGGGCAGGCGTAGGTTCACTGGCCGCAGCGGTGGGTTCACTGGCCTTCCACAAGTGTCAAAATCCAATACATAACGCACCAACCCCATGACCTATCGCTATTATAACACAAACACTCGTAATCATGCCTTTGTTGGTCTTTCGTCACAAAGTCTTTGTCAGCGTTACGTTGACTTACGTATATGACGTTCGAGTGACTGCGACTGCGTACCCGATTACAGAACGTTAAATTTACGTATCATTTCTTTATGCTGGAGTGCACTGGCACTGGGGTGCGTGCTATAAACAATATTTAGAACAAACAAATCTCTCATTTTGTGAACTACTTGCTATTATGCTTCGCTCCAAACTTGTTTCAGACAGTGCGACCTACTCCGTAATAAATTTCCAAAAAAAAAAACAAACAAACAAACAAACAAAAAATAAAAACAAAAATTGGCAATCTATCAATATTTTCTCTCTTATTCATAACCACTGTTTGAAGTATGTTTTTTTCTATTGCTTTGACTGAGTAAATTCCTGCTCACTTCACTCGCTTAGGTTTTTATTTCAACAATAATTAAATTAATTGACGCAAGATAAAACATCTTAAGAGAGGTCAGTATCTTGCGTAATCGACTTGTTGTTGCATTCAGTTTGTTGTCCGCTGAGTTCCGAATGATTAAGTTCTTGCACGATATAACAACATCCGGTCAGTGATAAAAAATGGTCTGGTTTTCAATCAACTATGTGAGTAATTAGTTTCTAATGTAAAAAAAACTTGTGCATTCAGTAAGAATTTATTTATGTTATGTTTATGTTTATATTTATGTTAATAGTGTAAAAATGGGGGTTCTGGACCACTAAGGTCATGGACAGGAGTACGAAGCAGCAGCCGAGGCCAGCGTCGGAGCAAAGGCCAAAAGTCGGAACTCAGTGCACATTCAGAGTGAGGATCCAAAATTATGGGGGGGGTAGGGGGAAATGTGGGGGGGGGGAAGCTAATTAAAATAAATGAACACTTAATCAACGAATTACGGTGCTAAATTGAAAAAAAAAAACGTGATAAGAATGCTTTGGGCGGGTTGAAGGGCAATGTTCCGTTCCCCCAAGAAAGGCTGCCATCATGAGGGGACAATATGTGACAGCTCATCTGTTTGAATCAATAAAGAAAGAGTTTATACTCAAAAAATGCACTGAGCGATGGAAGGAAATTTAAAGGTAAAATCCAGGCCGAGATCTTGATATTTTTCCTCTTACCCTTTGATATTTTTCCTCTTACCCTCTGGTATTTTTCCTCTTACCCTCTGATATTTTCCCTCTTACTCTTTGATGTTTTATCTCTTACCCTTTGATATTTTTCCTCTTATCCTTTGAAATGTTTTCTCTTACCCTTTGATTTTTTCTTCTTACTCTTTAATATTTTGCTTCTTACCCTCTGATATTTTTCCTCTTACCCTTTGAAATGTTTTTTCTTACTGTTTGAATTTTTCCTCTTACTCTTTAATATTTTACTTCTTACCCTCTGATATTTTTCCTCTTACTCTTTAATATTTTTCCTCTTACCCTTTGATATTTTTCCTCTTACTCTTTGATGTTGTTCCTCTTACCCTCTGATATTTTGCTCTTACCGTTTGATTTTTTCTCTTACTCTTTAATATTTTGCCTCTTACCCTTTGATATTTTATCCTCTTACCCTTTGCTCTATTTTACATCAATTTCATCCTCTGCCTCAGACTTTTTGCTCTACCTTCTGAACAGGTTTCCAAATCCTACTTCATATTTATACCCGAAATCCCTGGTCCTAATCGCTAATCCCTTTCCCGAGCCGGCTGTCCAAACCTAATCGCTAATCCCTTTCCCGAGGATATAAGTGATATGCACAAACTTCACTCTGTCCAAAGCGAAAAAAAGACAATGTTTCCAAATACCGAGGTGCATTTTCCATCAGGGTAATAACCTGCTTTCCTGCCAACATTTTTGTAACTTGAAAGCTTTTTTTCCTTATTTTAGTGATGCCACAATTGATGGCAACGTCAATCAACTTTTCCTCCATTTATCTATTCCGTTATCTATTCATTTATCTATTCCTTTATCTATTCATTTATTTATTCATTTATCTATTCATGTCATAAAATGTAAACAAAAGCGGCAGCCCATAGAGACGCCAATAATGCAGGGAAGAAAGATAAAGGCTTCATTCATGATTCCGTAGAAACCAGGATATGGTTGCACCCAATCCTATCAAGATCTGAATTTTGTCCGTGTGTTTGCAGAGTTTTTTTCACAGAGAACAATCTAGACCAGTGACGTCAGGGGCCATTTGATAACCTATGTGTTGCCATGCGTTTGCACCCCCATTCCCCACGCCCCCCTCCCAAAAAAAGAAGGAGGATGGAAGGGGAATTTTGAGTTTGCCGCGGTCAGCGAGAAGTGCCCGTTTCATTAAAAGGGGGGAAGTTTCATTCAGTACTCGGCGTTTTAAACAAAAGGAGGGTTCCTTCTGAAGTGCACTCCGCGTTGCGTTTGGTTAAAAAAATGGGTTAGTTATTTCAAACACAGCACTTAGGTAGGTTCGTTTTAAAAAGTCATGGATACGCACTGAAGCAATAAAAAAGCCGCTTCTTAACCAAAGGGGATAATAAAGAGCCATTATAAAGCTTGATTTACCACATATACGCAATGCACACGAAAAAGCGAACTAAGACTCGGAGACTTGATCTTGACTATGAATCCGGGACAATTGGGACTGGGACAATTGGGACCGGGACAGTTGGGACTGGGACAATTGGGACTGGGACAATTGGGCCTGGGACAATTGGGTCTGGAATTGGGACCGGGACAATTGGGACTGAGATGATATATGATTTATTAACGTAATATAATTTTAATATTTAATTGTGTTCTACTTTTGCGTTTTTTCTAACTCTGTGTATAAATGTCAGTTGATTGCAATTAGCCAGCGTGTCCATACCACAATGTCATACCGCGGTGCTTTGACTGACGCATATGGGGATTTTGTCACTAGTGACACATCCAAATTGATATAAAAATACTAATATTATGTGAAATAAGATGGACATGTTACAGTTTTTCTTTATACATTTTGACATTTCCGAAAGAATATTATATTACATAAATAACTCATCGAATCAACTCAGTCCCAATTGTCCCAGTCCCAATTCCAGTCCCAATTGTCCCAGTCCCAATTGTCCGGATACCCTTGACTATGGGTGATTGACCATGCGTGACTTCGCGCGTGATCATGAGATTGGTGTATTTATGTGGGTTTTATCCCCCTTAAAACAAGACTCAAAAACCTGTTGACTTCTTGTTATGACAAAATACTCTTTGACTTGTGAGTTTATGACTGAGGAATTAATGAATTTCTGGACCTTTTTATAGATGAACGGATTAATCATAAAAAAAACAAAGAAACCCTTTTCCATGGACGCAAAACAATCGAGATTTCACAATAACACACAAAGGATACATAGAAATATACAATATTACTCAGGTTTTGGATTTAATCACAAACACATTAATAAGCCCCCCCCCCCCCCCCAAATGAGATTTAATTGAGACGGAATAGAAAATGACCATTCACTGTAACCACTAAATGTGTTTCGGAAGCTTTCTTAGAAAAACAGACAGCACTCATAGCAAACCTATATTTTTAAAGAATTTTGGCCTTGTAATGTGACACTTATCCATAGGAAGAGAAAATAGCTAAAATCTGGCCCTTACACGCATGGCAACCAGTCGGTATGCGAGTGCCCCTCCCCCTCCTCCTCCCCCACCTCCACCGGATTACAGGGCAAAGGTGTACAATACCAGTTTTACTGCTGTTGGCAATATTCACATTGTAATACAGTAAATATTGCGACCTCTATCCAACTCCCATTTCAGATCGCGAAGTTTTTTTTTATCTTTCATATGCAACCAAATTCAAACCTCCACTCAACGGGAAAGACATTGCGGAGACCTCTGGATTTGGTTGTACATCAAGATCGAAGTACCGTCTTTCCTTCAACGTTGTATAGACGCAGGAAACAAACCAAAATGCAACGTCAGAACATGTGGGATATTTTTTATCACTTACTTTTGAGTAATTTAAACATTCAAGGCGGTGAAGGAAAACACAGCGCATGGGGAATTTGTCTCTAGCACATTCGTCTCACAGTATGTTAAATGCTCCATAGTTTGACCAGTGCGCTAGGGCGAAACCAGGCAAAAGGCATCGTGCCCCTCTGTTGCCCGGAGTTTTACCGACTGTGCTCCGCCCCCCCCCCCCGCCGCCCCCCCCCCCCACTTCCCTGTTCGCTAATTATAAACCAATAGATGCAAAGGAAAACAGCAAAAAGATTGAGTACCATTACACAGTGACACCGCGGTAAGTAAACAATTAAAATTTATTATTTAACATAAATATGAAAGGTGACTTCTCATAAGTCTAACACACTGGTTGACCGACAGACGTGAGAGTGGGGGGTTTTCTTTGATGGAAGGGTGGCAATGCTTTCGGAGGAATGTCTTTTCAAAGATCTCTTCCGATGTCTATCCAACCTCAGTCCACCGACGTGTATCCAACGTCGATCCACCGGCACCTATCCAAAGCAGGTCCACCAACGCCTATCCAACGTCGATCCCATTTTTGTCTTATTTTCTTATTTTAGTCCTGTTTTCTATCTATTTTTGCTTTTACCAAACATCGAACAATTTTAAAGAAATCCAGACTATTTCAAGAGCGTATTATGAGTAGAAATTGAAGAGGACTTTGTGAATATTAGTCTGGATACAGCAATGAATGGATCGGATGATGATCATCACCTAGCCAAATGCAGATTGCACTTCGCAGCTACAGAACGACATAAAAAAAACGACATAACGAAGACTCTTTGGACAGTGACGTAACAGGCCATGGTGTCACTGAAATCGTGCACCTTAAAATATGTTACTAACACTTGGCAAGTCGAAGACTTGAGAAAATACGGTGAAGTTGTACGGGGTCAATGTTTCGAAACTTTTTGCTCTCTCTCTCTCTCTCTCTCTCTCTCTCTCTCTCTCTCTCTCTCTCTCTCTCTCTCTCTCTCTCTCTCTCTCTCTCTCTCTCTCTCTCTCTCATTCTCTCTTTCTTTGCTGGTCCGTCATCTAGCCTTTACTTCTCCTCTGGCCATACTGGCCTTAGCACCAAATGTCGCACATATACGTCACTTTATGTTTTCGCTTTCGTTTTCTTTTTTATGATAAAAAAAACGCTACTCGCTGTATGCACCACGCCTACGCAGGAGTCATTCTAAGATTTCAGAAAGCATATGGTGCTAGTTCTGTTGTGATTATGATCTGTATTAAAAGGCAAATATGTAAACACATGTAATAATTGTGGTGAAATGCTATTCTTAAACAGAGAAATAAAAACATGTCTCACACAAACACCAAAATTGTGATGCGATGTGGCCATCCGTGACCGACAACTACCCCACACAATACTACGTGCAGAATCTTCCATCAACATAATTTTCTTGTAAACCCATTTTGCAAGGTATAAGACGTACAGTGGAACCTCTGAAATCGGACCACCCTTGGGACCGGATAAAGTGTGCCCTATTTCAGAGGTGGCCCCATATGGGAGATTTGGTCCTACTTGGGTACAATTTTGCGGGTTGACCGCAGATTCAAGTTTGATGTCCAAACACATTAATTATCTCAATTTTATCTTTGAGACTAATGTCTTTTCTTTTTCTATTAACTTTTTCTCTGCTTTTGAGAAAGTTTTGACATTTTTTTCTGATTTAAATTACCTTTATATGCTTAAATTGACATTTAATTGTCATTATGAATTCGGTGGCATTTGGGTCGACTTGAATACTAAAAGAATAAGCACCACATATTAAGATGTCTCGGATTTGTATAGTGTCAACCGGTATTGTTTAGACAAGGTATAAAGGTATAGATTACAAAACTAAGCAACTGTCTGGTTACACATTTGTTACCATAATCCCTAGCAACAATATCTAAGACGGTAACATGCTCAGTGTTGTAAGTAATGTGTCGCAAAAATACAGTGGATTCCCACTGACTGACAGCGGTCCGATCTCAGGCATTTTGAGGGCTCGGGACCGAAAAAAGCGGTCCGAAGTGGTCCTATCCGAGGTGGTCCCAATTGGGAGTTTTCTTAACCATTAAAGTCTATGAAGCGCATTCGGGACCGAAAAAAATGTGCCCTAATTCAGAGGTGGTCCCAAGAGGGAAGTGGTCCGATGCCGAGGTTCCACTGTAAAATGAAACATCTTCTTTAATAGTTTGGTCAGAAAGCCAAGTTTTTCTGGTACAAAAAAAAGAGTATTAATTTAAAATAGGTTTATTTTTCTAATTGACTATATCAGTTTTACGAGTGATACTAAAGATTCCGTCATCCTGGTTCGTGTCTTAATTGAGCCACCAACTAAAACACACAGTCCTTTTTATAGACTGCCGTCTTCTTTTAGGGCCACCACTTTGGTGGTTAATGGATTCCTAATGACTTGTCAAAGCATCGTTTATTTGTGCTCAGGAGCTGCATTCACAGACATAAAGGCAGCACACCGGGACTGAATTCACTAGCATAAGGTAGCACGCCTGGGCTGCATTCACAGACATAAAGGCAGCACACCGGGGCTGAATTCATAGACATAAGGTAGCACACCGGGGCTGAATTCACAGGCATAAGGGTAGATAACCGGCACTGTATTCACCAGTATAAGGTAGCACGCCGGGGCTGTATTCACAGGCATAAGGGTAGATAACCGGGACTGTATTCACTAGCATAAGGTAGCACGCCGGGGCTGTATTCACAGGCATAAGGGTAGATAACCGGGACTGTATTCACCAGCATAAGGTAGCACGCCGGGGCTGTATTCGGCATAAGAGTAGATAACCGGGGCTGCATTCACTGGCATAAGAGCAGCACGTTGGGGCTGCAATCACAAACATCAGGGTTGCACGCCGGGGCTGCATTCACTGACATAAGAGTAGCACGGCGGGGCTGCATTCACATGCATAAGGGTAGATAACTGTGGCTGCATTCACTGACATATGGGTAGCATGCCTGGGCTGCATTCACAGGCATAATGAATTAATTGAGAAGCTCGTTTCTTTACGTAACACTTTTATCCAGACACAGTTGCTTAAGTAAAATATTCCTTGAACGAAAGGATCAACGATGCGATGAATTTTCTGTCAAGATATCTGTCATTAAAACCACAGAGCTTTGAAAAAGAATTAAATTTAATAAGACAGTGGCATATTTAGCAAAGGCTGAAACCGATCACCTTATTTACTTTTGGATCAATCAGGGCTGGCTGCAAGTATGAATCTAGTCGATACCAAAGTGCCGATAACTTCCTTTAATGTTTACATATGAGGTTCAAATTTTACCATGGCGTATCAGAGGCTCTAAAATGTTTACATCTGAGGTTCAAATGTGACTTGGTCAAGGTTTATATGAATTTGTGCGGGCAGCCGTTGGGCTATTTCTTCTTCACAGTAAAACTTCATTTCCTTGTCTCGGGTTCTTCTCGGACACTACAGGTCCTAGGACCATAAGACTTTGTACTTCTGTAGAACTTGATCTGAGGGTGTGCATCTCACCTTTCACCTCTACGATTTCGTTTTCATGCTTAAAATGCCATGCGAACACAGTTGATTTTAGAATAAATAAATACAGCGCATTTAAAAGTAAAGTAACGGTTGAGCAAAACAGCACAGCTTATGGGTGTTATGTGAGTTCTGCATGACTCGTTAGTCAACATAAAGAAAGCTAAGTGTAAAGATTACTACATGGTCTTGATAAATAAAATTGTAGATCCTCCGGTTAGTATTGTGTTCTGGGCGAAGGCAGGTATGCTAGAAGAATCACAGATCTTTTGGCCCTGCAATTGAAACTCAAGAAGAAAAAGGACTGCAAAAATTTTAGAATCTGATGCATGTCAGTATTGTAACACTCCGGATACGATAATACACTTCCTTTGGGACTGTCAAAAAGCCAGAGAAATTATAAGAAGATGCTTAAGCATATTGAAGCTAAATTCTTCTAATATTACAGAGGATAACCTCTCTATGTTAATAAAATACCATATATATCAGTTTAGAGTCAATGAGGAAAATTTTCACGAGAACGTGTTTATTAGAAACGCAAAATTACGATATTACGCAGACATGCAAACATTATCTGAAGATAAATTAAAATTAAAATGGACCTATTTTGGCGAAGTGTTTTCAAACTTAGAAACGGATTTGATATATTGATAGATGGTCGTGACTCATTTATAAGTTGTTATGTTTGTTTGTTTTCCTCACAATCGTGATTTTTTATAAGTAAAGTTTTTGTTAGAAAACGCCGCGTTTGTGAAAGATGCATATATATATTGTATTGTAAGTGCTCCTTATAGTTTATGCCCACGCAGCGCATACTCGAATATGGCTATGCACAATAAAATTTCCCAAAAACAAAAAGAAGAGTTGCATGAATAGAGAAAATTGCTAGTCCGTTCAATCAATAAAGCCGTTGAGCCATCATAACAAGCAGATGAACCTTATAAGACGCATACGTGCTGCGCCATAAGCTCTTTACTTAGTTGTCTTACAGACTATGCGGCTTGTAAAAACACTTCATGTTGTTCAAGAAATAATAAGCCGTTCAAAGAAATATTTTTAACTTTTAATGTTTTTCAAGTGTTGAAGAATTCGCTTTGCGAAATGCGGTTGTAGTTGTTGCATTCGAGGTTCAAATCTGACCGTGGCATGTTAGAGGGTCTATAATGTGGTAAAACACGAATCTCTTCAATACATAGCTAGCTTTGGTGTGAGCTGAACACTCTGAAAATGAAAACCCCACTGTTACATCGCAGGTACTTTTAAATGAATAACAACATACTTTTCAAGCCCATGTAAGTTACCCTGAAGCTAATTTGTTAATGAATTCTGCTTTAAATCTTTCCCCACTGTGTTATTCCTCCTCACCTTTCTTCTAACATTCTTACTGCAGTGATCGGATGAATCGTGAATGCAGATTCACTCGCCATTACTGTTTACAACTCACGTTTTGCATTTCTGCACCGTGATATTCTGAGCTCAGACGTTAAGAGGGAATCGTATCACATGCCTCACTGGGCCTGGGCAGATGTGTTATTAACAGACCAATAGCTGATTACCTGTTTGTAGTTGAATGGCATACGAGAGTCGAATTGGAAGCATATCACGTGATCCACTGAAGAAATACCAGGCTTTTTTGTAGAACAATGTGTATTTCTTCACTACGAATCTTCACATGCTCTTAAAAAGAAGTCACATAAAACTCAAGAAGAATTTGCATTATATTTCAGACCTTCGCCATATCAATTAATAGTGAATTTCTCATGGCACTGCAGTGAATTTGCAAAGAATTGCGTAAGAATACATGGGCACTGCATATGAAATACGCAGCAAATTCGTGTTACATTTAGCTTTAAATTTCACAGCTAGTTCACACGTTATTTATATGAAACCAAAATAAAACCTGTTTTTAGGTATTCGAAACTTACATATTGTCCAAAGTGACTTGAGACTCACAAACAGAAAAATAAACTTCCCTTATTTCAACAAAATCTTTTTAGAACTATTTTCTTTTTTTCTGGTGGAAGACTATGTAAAGGTGTCTTTAAAAAAATGAACTTTACCTACTTTGCCTGTAAGTACTCCTGCATTATCGGGAAGCTCACAACATTTGACAAGATATTGTTTAATTAAAGTATATTTCAAACACGAATACATGAATTAAGAAATTGTTTCATTCCCATTTATTTCTCTTGGGATAGTTGTGTGTATATGTACTGTTAAATGACGGTGTATGACTGCAGATAGGAAACTACCAGTATCAGTTAAAGACTCAAATACAAACTAATAGGATATGCTTGGGGGTACAAAAGTATGTAGAGAAGACTTTAAGATAAAAACGTTTTTTATTCCTCATGTTTATAGCACGGCTATACTAATTTACGATTCGGAAGTAGTCGCAGATCGATCAAAAAGAATGCATGCTGCAGTGTTGTATGTATGTTCATCCCAGGCCAAATTCCGTTATGACGGTTATGATAAAGTTTGGTTTTGTCATTCAAAGGGTTACTGGAGAATAACGTAGAATTTTGTGGTTTGAGAAAAAAAACTAAGATTTTTATATAGATACTTTTTAGAAACTGTTTTATCCGTTGAATATCTAATTTTGCATAATTAAAGTTGACAGAGGCACAGCAAAAGTGCACCTCTGTAGAATTCTAAGACATTTAAGAGCACATAAAACTAATATATGTAGTGGTGACGGGGGCCTTATGTGCAATAAAAGTGCTGGAAATTTGAGAATCGAATCACGGTGAGGACACTTGAAAAAGAAACAAAGATTAAAATTTCAGGTGAGGTTGCTCAAATACATGATTTCTGTTGGTGTACTGGACGCAGGTGACTGTCTGCTTATGCATGCTTTCCATTTTGTTTCATTACCATGATAGCTGGCGATGCCAAAAGGATTACTCTTGAATGGACCAGACATTCTATGCGCAAGTCTAACGGCGCAGTTGGCATTCAAGGGAAAAGTGATATTCTTTCTTTTACTCCAGAAGATAAAGGACCTGAATCGATTAATATGAATGGGGCAGGATGGATGATTTACCGAAAATTCTTCACGAACGAGAATGTCATCTCACAATAAAATCCTGTCGTGATACTGATTTTAAACGAGTTGTTAATGGTTTAGTTCCATATTGGAAGACCCAGGATCGGTTAATGACTTATATTAGCACGTTGAAATTCTTCTAGAAGTCGGCAAACATGACAATGGTAGCAACTGAAAGGTGTTCATAATAACACCTAATTGTCGATAACTGTGACATACCTACTTTTGTATTTCATCTGCACAACAATTAATTAATTTTCTACCATTTGTAGGTACCATAACGAATTTGTTTGAAAGGTATACACCTTCCCATTGAAATGCGCTTTAAACGTGTGTAACTGATTTTATGTACTTCAGTCACAGCATCATATACTATCATTTTGTGCTGATTTTTTGTAGTTTTTTTTAAATAAAATAAAATATAATAAATAAAACCCGTTCATATCAATTTCAAAGATATGAATGTAAATTATCATGTACCAAAGAAATAAGAAAAGAAACCTACAAAAATAGCTAAGGTTGAGCAAATGATTAGAAAAATAAATGTGTTATGTTCTTCAGTTTCATACAAAATACGCTATTATTATGTTAACTTTTTTGCATTTTGCTTTAAATAAGCAAAAAGATCAAAATATATTTTTTCTAGTTTGTCTATATAATGTAACAAGTACTTTTTTAAATTAATTTTTAGAATCTTCGCTATTTTCCTCATCATATAACGAAATCGAATCAGCGCATACAGAACTAAAAAGACGTCTTTCATACTGTGCACTGGACCGTTGTATCCAGCTATTCATATCAACAAAATTATTTGTATTTAGTGCATAAGTGCCACTACACAATGCTTACGTAATGCATGTACATTACTAAAGCACTTCATACGTGCTGCATATGTATCACATGTGAACTTTGATCATAGTACTTAAGTAATATGTATAAAATACAGCAGCATTAAATGTGTACCATATATCAATAATCTGGCTATACTGCTGTCACTACTTGCCATCACTGCACACTACACTACACAAGTACCACTCACGTGATGCGTATGCAGTACATGTTATTTCTAACGTACTTCATACGTACTACATAAGTGCTACTTACGTAATACATAACCCTTCCCCCTGCCCCCTTCCCCATTCACCCTCCTCAGGTCTAGTCGTCCATAATTGGTTCACTCTGAAATGCAGCCATTCTCTGAAATAGATAACAGCTTTAAAAAAAGTTGCGCCGAAAAATGCATATAAAAACTGAGCTCTGGAAAGCTTGCTTATAACAAGGGAAGACCAAGTGTGAATTGAACCATATGCGATCTAAAAATGTCGCTTATGAGAAAATAGGGTTTAAATAAGCCCTTAGCTCCTGCCGTTTGTGATACCTCGACATAAAAATTAGCACATTAACACACATAGTTGACTCCGACACATAACAAGTGACACAGTGACGTCACTCAGACACAAACAATATTGATACCATGGCATATAAATTGACACAGTAAAGTCCCATTTCATACATCGAAATGCAAAGCGACACAAAGACATACAAATTTAAACAGCGACATACACAATTACATAAGTATACACAGCTAACTACAGCTTGACACAGTACCATACAACTGGACACAGTACCATACAACCTGACACAGTACATACAACCTGAGAAAGTACCATACAATCTGACACAGTACCATACAACCTGACACAGTACTATACAACCTGACACAGTACCATACAACCTGACACAGTACTATACAACCTGACACAGTACCATTCAACCTGACACAGTACTATACAACCTGACACAGTACCATACAACCTGGCACAGTACCATACAACCTGACACAGTACCATACAACCTGACACAGTACTATACAACCTGACACAATACCATACAACCTGACACAGTACTATACAACCTGACACAGTACCATACAACCTGACATAGTACCACACAACCTGATATAGTACCATACAACCTGAAACAGTACCATACAACCTGACACAGTGCAATACAACCTCACACAGTACCATACACCTGACACAGTACCACACAACCTGACACAGTACCATACAAGCTGACACAGTTCCATACAACCTGACACAGTGCCATGCAACCTGACACAGTACCACACAACCTGACACAGTACCATACAACCTGACACAGTTCCATACAACCTGACACAGTGCCATGCAACCTGACACAGTACCACACAACCTGACACAGTACCATACAACCTGACACAGTTCCATACAACCTGACACAGTGCCATGCAACCTGACACAGTACCACACAACCTGACACAGAACCATACAACCTGACACAGTTCCATACAACCTGACACAGTGCCATGCAACCTGACACAGTACCACACAACCTGACACAGTGCCATGCAACCTGACACAGTACCATACAACCTGACACAGTACCATACAACCTGACACAGTTCCATACACCCTGACACATTACATTACTTAATAGAAACAAAAGGACTGAAATGACTAGATTCTTCTTGAATAATTACAAAAACATTTTTCATTTAATTAACAGCTATCGGCTACCGGTTTTTAACAATACCTTGATGGAACATAATCGCTTTTGTAGTTTTACCAAAGGCACATGATGAGAGAAGCGACAATGCTGTCAACCCCATTTACCCTGATTTCAGAAGCATCATTCTACTTTTTGACCACAAGCTGTTAAGGGGGTTACTCTTGGTAACTATTTATTGTGAAGTCAAGGAACTGATTATCTTTTTCCTTTACATTTACAGGCTGCAGCAGTGATTTATACTTCATCAACCGTAAAAGCAATGCCAACTTAATCGTCTTGGAGTAAGCAATACTCTGGGTGAGTTTCCTATTAGAACGATCCTGTTGCCTTATTGCTCAAGCCTTGGCGGCTTCCTTCCATATGACGTCAGCACATCCATTACTTGTCGTGTTTGGTAATAGACATGTTCTAAAACTAGTTGTTTTACTAGTAAAAAAGTTTTGATAAAAAAGCTTAAGTGGTAAAAATGGGGACAGAGAGGTGCTAATTTATTCTGTTGTCATTTCATGAAGGGAAAATGCGCAGGAAAATATGAAACATTTTCTAAAATTTATAATATACAAAATAAAAAAAACTAATAATAATTCAGATTTTTATATGAACTGACGGTATATTTGTAAAACAAGCTAATTATAGAGGGGTAGTGTTTGTTTTCAACACCTCCCCCTCCCCCCTCCCTCCTCCTCCCCTCTCCCTCCGGTGGGTTAAAGGGAAATGCGGGTATCTCACCTACAATTGACATTTCCTTCATACTTTCACAGTTGAATGCTTTGAGAGTATACATTCAAAAATTGAAAAGAAAAAGGGGGGTCACCGATGACACAAGAAAAATAAAGACAGTGAAAGGTCGCGTACTTTTACTATAGAAACCATTGGGAAAATGAAGAAATTTCAATTAAAATGCAAAATTCACACATAATCACAAATGACAATTGCCTCATTTTTTCCCTGTTTGAAGAACACGTCATACGAAATGTTTTAAGCAAATAAAAATATATGTCACCCTATTAATAAGAGAATTATACAATCTTTTTGGCAAAATCCTATTGACTCAATGGATAAATGGTGAAAACAGTGTAATATAATTTTAATGGACAATATATCAACACAGGCCCTTCTAGGAACAAAACATCAATACAGACCCTCTCTGGACACGACCCAATTGGTCTTTGAAAAGAATTGTTCGATCTAGACGGATTTAGGTGTTATTTATACTGTATAAACATGGATTCAAACGCAGCGATGTAATGCGCATTTCGGTCGCTAGATGGCGCAGAGATACCCGCATTTCCCTTTAAAGTAGCATTATGTGGTGATGGCAGTAGCCGACTGGGTAAAATAAGCAAAAAAAATGGCGGGAAAGGAAAAAAAGACATTATTATAGGAATTTACAAACGAAAATGGTTTAAAAAATAGAAAAGTGAATCTTGCTCTCAGCTTCTAGGAATTGTTTTATCTCGGCAGTGTTGGGTGGTCGCCCATTTCCGGTGTGCTTTATTATATTTTATAACAGTGGCGGATGCAGGTTTTTTGTCAACGGGGGGGGGGGGGGGGGGGCAACTTCAAAAAATCACCCGAGTGTACCAGTCACACTTTATGTGAAGACTTGTGTCTATTTTTAGCTGTCTTTTTTTTAATTTAAAGGTTTGGAGAATTGGGGGGGGGGGGGGTTGCAACCCTTGACTCCCCTACACCCCCACCCCCACTCCCACCCCACCCCCTCCTAACCCTTTGGATCCGCCACTGTATCATTCACGTAGTGCCGGAAAGTGTTTAAAAAAAAATTCAAAAGAGATTCGATTCATGTCTGGAATTCATTATACAACTGTTGTTTCTTTGAAGAAAAAGCACTATCTAAAGATTATTTGGCACAGTCGGCTGCTCTCTCTCCCTCTCTGCCTGCGTAGCTGGAGCAGAAAGGGCAAAGCAGTCGACCGCAATCGCTTAACTTTTGCAACATCACGCCGAAAAAAGCAGTACCATTTGTGGGGGATTTATTGAAACAAAGATTGAGTAAACTTCTGGTTCTAGAACAAACGTATTTTATCCAAGCAATTGCTAAGTATATAGTGTGAGATGGTCGATATTTTTGCAAGAATTGCCTGATCCTGAAATAGGAACTAGGGCGACCGCCGGGGGGGGGGGGGGGGAAGAGACTGGACTTAAGTGGTCTAATGTCCGGGATAGTCCTGTTTGTGAAGTGGTCCAGGTTGTGAGATGGTGCTGTCCCGGCGACTAGACCAAAGTGGTCCGATTTCCGGGGTGGTCCTGTTCTTGGATTCTTCACAATAGAAGAGCCATAGAGTGGGACTGGTGAAAAGTGGTCCCTGTTTGTGATGTCGTCCCGTCTGCACAGTGGATGATCCAGGGGGGTTCAGGGGTTGCAACAACCCTCAATCCGAAAAAAATAGACCCCCAGGTGGCTCATGCCCTACTTCAACGCTGGCCCAAATTGAACCCCCTCCCCTTGCCCGAAAGCTGTATCCGCCACTGCTGCTGGATGGTCCTCTCCCGGGGTGCCAGTGTAAAGAATAGCGAGGTAGCAGAATGAGTGCATATGGTTTTCCTTTGATGGTGGGAGGGGGGATTAGACGAGTTTCTTTCATACCAGCACCATCCCCTCGCCACCGACACGACTTTCTAGTCGCTTCTTTTCCTCAGTGCCATCTCCCCTTTTTTCGGGCAGGATAGCCGGGCCATTCTGAATGCCATTACTGTCGTGTAAATAGGTGTGCTGCCATTGCTGTCCTGTAAATAGGTTGCTGCCCTTACTGTCTGGTAAATAGGTGTGCTGCCCTTACTCTCCTGTGAATGGGTGTATTTCCGAGTTCATTCTCAAGGGTCATACTGCTACTGTTAGAGGACTACTTTACGCAATCACTCCGCATATCAAATTGCTGACAGGATTTTGTTTAATTGGAAGGAAAAAAAATGTTTGCAATGTCAAAGCTGGGTGAAGGATATCGGTTTCGGTAGGTGGATACCCAGGGAGGTTCCTCTAACCATTTTAACATCTACTTTTTACTCTTGCACTTTGACCTACTAATGTCTGTAACATTTTCTGGGTTAATGACGTCATTCCTCCTTATCACCCTGACGCACTGTTCACTGGAGAGAATCTGTCTTCACACAGGATTTCCACATAAAGCGAATTCCACGGAATGTTGTTTTCACATTGAATTCAATATTTAGATATATCTTCAAGTGATAAGAGATATTATCAGCCATTAAACGTCCACCCGACGTCAGTTCGAGGATGTGACGTGTGCCCGACCAAATCGCAACATCTGGATCTGGGTATAACTTCGCTGTGACGGACCGCGACCAGCATCGACGTACGTCTATAAAATGCTGTATGTTAGTTGCGACCAAAAAGACGTTTAATCAACGTTTGTCACTCAACGTTGACTAAAAAAGGCTGGATCAGAAACGTTGTTTAAACATTCCTTGTAACAGTTTTTCGATGCCTAAAAACGCCGTTGGTGCAACGAAAAATAAACTTTATTCCCGAAAAGCAACACTGTGTAGATGTCGTGATCACAACTAACATCGTGTAGACGTCCTGATCACAATTAACATCATGTAGACGCCGTGGTCACAACTAACATTGTGTAGGCGTTGGAGTCACAACCAACATTTTGCAAACAGCGGCGTCACAACAGCCATTGTGCAGACACCGGGGTCACAACTTAATCTGCATCATAAATGCAAATCCAATCTTTTCGCACGTTAATAAAAGGTTAAATAATGAGAAATAACCTAATAAAATGAATATCGAGTATAAGCCCTGGATAGGATCAAGCCGAAGATGGAACCACGAGAAAGGATCAACCCACAGAAGGAATTACGCAATAGGATTAACCAGCAGATGGAACCACGGGATGGGATCAACCCACGGATGGAACCGCGGGATAGGATCAACCAGCAGATGGAACCACGAGAAAGGATCAATCCGCGGATGGAACCACGGGATGGGATCAACTCACAGATGGAATGACAGAGCCACTAGGACCACAAGGACCACATGGCAACGAGTCTTCATCCGGATTCCTTCCACTGAGAAGACACCCCCCCCCCTCCTTCTCCCCACAAACTGAATCACCATGGAAATCGGACCGCATGCGTTCAGTCCCAGTTCCGGGCGCCCACTGTAGGAGGGGAGGGAATCAGTAGATTGAATTTCATATTATTTCGGGTATTATTTCAAACTTAGCACTTCCCCAAGTCATGGGCATTCATGGGTAACTTGAATATCCAACGTAGCATCTGTACCTGAATGCCGCCCCCCTCCCCCCTCATGGAAAAGCACCCCCCCCCCCCCCACCTTCCTCCGCTCGCTCCCTCTCCTACAAGATATATTTATGATGTTGTTGTTCGTCTTAAACACAGTTTAAGGCCAAACCTTGAAGACATAACCGTAACATAAGCAATTCTTTGCAGGTAATTTGCAAAAAAAAAAACAGCTATCCACAATATCCGCAATACGCCTTCAAAAAGAAGAGCCAATGTTCGAGTAAATAACAGTTTGCAACCTTCCCCAGGCTGTCTCCCTATAACTCTTATAACCTATCCGATAGTTGGCAAATTTTTTGACGCGTTGTTATGTGCGCATAAAAGAAGGAAGAATAAGACAAAAAAGAGAAGAAAAAAAACAACAACAATTGGCAAGTCTATCCATATTCTATAATCGTTGGTTTGTTTCTTCCTGGCTACGGTATCGCTAGTTGTATTGTATGTGGTGATACGGTGGCGTGCGTGTTTTTTTCTCTTTTTCGTAACGTAGTTTCTGTGTGACTCTTTTTGTGCATTCTTCTACTTAAATTCTTCATTTTGTATCAAGTTTTGTGGACTGAGAAACGAGAACTTGCGAAACATTGTTTTTACCTGGCTTTTTTGTTTGAATTCCGATAAAGTCTGCACAACGTTTTCAAACGGTTCATAAAAATACACAGCAGTGCTTAATGCAATTTTCACCTGGATTTTTAATTGATTGGCTTCTGATTGGAGTAACCTAATTAATGGAGCACTAGGATTTAATTTTCAATGCAGATAACTGTTTTAACCAAAAAGAAAAACCAAACAAACAAACAACAACAACATAAGCTCTCGATCGTAGCTGTCTTGAAAGTGTGGAGTAGTTTCCGTGATAAGTTGTTGACATTTCGCGGACTCTGGATATATTGGAGTCTTTAGCACCTTGTTTGTTTCAACGAAATCAGATACATTAATTACTATCACCAAACAAAGCAAGCTTTCTCCGAAAGAAAATATATGTTCTTCGGATATATAAACGGAGAAGTTAATAAGCGAAAAAAAAATAATTAAGAACGTCATTTTTGGTGCCATTCGAAACGGAAGTGTGTGTAGGAGATTCGAGTATCATCCGAAGAAGTGAAGTCTGCATGAAATGCGCACGTGGGATTTGTCACACAGAGTGCGAGAGACCATTTGGCAGTTTCTAATCAGGGGTGTGATGACACCGAGTGTAATCGACAGTGACAACCCCATGGATGCTTTTCTGATTGCTTCTCTGACCTGGCCTTCAGAACAGGAATAACAAGCGGTGTGTCGTGTGTGGTGGACAGGATGTCGGCCCAATTTCGCAGATACAATTCCTATGGGGGCATAACGCCCTCCCATAAGCCGGGCGGCATTGGAGGAGCATACAATAGCTATGTATGTACTTTTATTTATATATTTTTGTTCAGCGGGGAAGGGGGGGGGGGGGCTTCGGCAGAGGGGAAGGTCACTCACTTACAAATTGGTTACAATGCGTGTCCATGACTTCTCGAAATTCCCACTTAAAGCGGAGTGTTAAGTTTGAAATAATACCCCTTTTTTAAATCGAACACGGATTGTAGTTCCGAAATAACCACCTTTTATGGGAAACTCGGAGTACTTAATGAAAATTACCCCCAAATCCACCCCCCTCCATTTTAAACGAAATTGGCACACCCCACAGTCCCCCCCCCCCCCCCCCCCCCCGCACACGTTTCTTCTAAATCCCCAAGTTCACAGTGCACCAGGGTGAGGGTGGGGGAGAGCTGACAGCGGGGTGGTGGTAGTACATATTTTCGTCACGAAAATTTGTCACATTTATATAAGTCGAGGAACTGGTGGAGGGCGGTACCTGCCCCCCTTCCCGCCCCACCCCGTTCCCCTCTTCAGTAAATCTTTTTCCGCGTTCCAGATCATTCTCGTCAATGTCGAAATTATCAAAGACCTGTAAAATTCAGAGCCACTTAATTTGGCTATATTTTATATTTGGTATTCGGAAAATTATCCATACTATTGTTTAAGTAACCCTGCCAAAAGAGTCGCAATAACAATAGTTTTATGTTGAAGCAGATTCCGCGGCAGCGTGGGGGTGGAGGGGGGGGGGGGGTCGGGGGCAGGAACGCTCACGCGCTAACAGGTTACCATGCGTGTCCGTGACTGTTCGAAACGACCCCAAAACGCAAAGGGTGCGGTGCTAAGTTTGAAATAATACACCCTTTTAACCAAATGAGGAGCTTAGTTCCAAAATACCCCCCCCCCCCCCGCTTCCTTTTTTGGGCGGGGTTGGGAAAAGAGGAGTCCTGAATGAAAATAACCCCCCTTTTTAATGAAATTGTCACTCCGCGCAGACCGCGTCTGAGTCAAAATTACCCCCCTTCATGCCCTTTTTTCTTTCTTTCCTTTCCTGGTGACACATATGATACCAAGTGACCCCACCCCCTTCCCCGGAATAAATTATTACTTCTCACCCTCTATATTGCCAAAACAAAGGCACGAATAAAGTTACACTGGGTGGACAGGGAAGATTAAATACCGGGGGCGGTCTGTAGCAAAGGGATTATTTGAAATTAATGCTGGTAATTAAGTCGGACAATGTGCACAAGAACCCCAGGACAGAACCACCCTGCAAAAGGGGACGCCTCTCAGGACGGACCACTTGTCAATAATACCGTCTCAGGTGCCCCCTTCCGGTTATGAAGAACCCCGCAAATAGCACCAGCTCCCCCCCCCCCCCAGGAAAATGGACCACCCAAGTCGTGATCCTATTTCCGGAGACTGATATACACATGGTGCCCAGCGGTACGAAAATGAGAAGCCTTTTTAACATTTGACAAGCTGTTAGCTTGCAAGAGTTATTTGAAGTTGTGCGAGCAGCCGTTTGTCCTTTTTTCCTTCTTGATAGTTTTCCGATTTTTGTGCCTTCTTTTTCTCTGACACTATGACACTATGTACCCTATGAGCACTATGACACTATGGGCCCTAGGACCATGAAACTTGGGACGTATGAAGAGCTTGATGAGAACGTGTGCATGTTACTTTTTATTTTCGTCTTCGATTTCGATTTCTTTGTTAAAACGCCACGTGAAAAGAGTGTATTTTTGCAAGTAAATGCAGAGCATTTAACGTACAGCACAGAACACCACACAGTTGCTCAGCTTTATGTGAGCTCTCACTGCGTAAATAGATAACACAGCGTATGCCTGATCAGTCAATAAAACCTTAAGTCAACAAAAACCAAACACTACTCTGCTTATTAAGACGTATTCAAGCTGTGTTGTTTGCTAATACACCAAAACCCCAGATCGGACCACCCCGCAAATAGGACCACCCCGGAAATTGGACCACTTTTCGCCAGAACCGAATGAAACCCATTGGTCTCTATTATTAAAGAACCCCACAAATATGACGACCTCGCAAATCGAACCATAGGACCACTTTTGTGAGTCCCAAACGCAGACAGAACCCCAGAAATCGGACCAATTTACGCACATGACATGTACTCAGTAAACAATCATCAACTGAGGTTATCGGTGTTGGTGATCATAATGTTTAGTGATCACAGGTTCATTGACTGTTTTGATTGGGGTGGGGATTGTGCCTTCGTCAATGTTATTGTAAAATTGGGTTTTTCTTGTGTGTGCTGTTGCATCTTCGGTGCTCACCATACATTTTTAACCAGTTTCAAACAAAACGGGAATTTTTAAAATAATAGACGGATGTTTTTTAAAATAAATTATCCTAATAACTCAACTGATTTGTATACTCAGGTTCTTACTTGCATTTTTATTTCGTATATAAAGGTCTGTTCAGGACAAAGTTGAGATAATAAACTTAAGCAAAGTTGAAAGTCAGAGAAATTTAGTGGACAAATTTGGTGTGAGCAAATCTCAAATCCAACGAGTTTTGAAATGAAAAGCTGACTATTTAACCGCTTTTCTGGTCAGAGTTTTTAGTCTTCAGATTTTTTCGACACAAGTTTAAATATGAATGGTCACTGAAGCATTTTGTGATCGATAGACTGGATGTAAGAATATCGTTGATGATTTTTGAACAGAAAGAGGCGTTATTATTTCATTTCATATGGGTACACTATAAGCATAACAAAAATACACTCTTACTCATCAGATTTGCTCAAACCCCGGAAATCGAACCAGCCCGGAAATAGGACCACTTTTGGCCAGTTCCGTAGGTGGTCTGATTTCCGGGGTTCCAGTGTATATTTAGCTGGTATTAAGTTATCAACCTATGGAGTATTTTTCTTGACAGTGGTCCGATTTTTTAGAATATTATAAGCCGGATACACGCTGTGCCATAAGCTCTATACATAGCTGTATAACACACTGTATGCATGTTGTAAAATACTTTATATTATTCAAGAAATAATCCATTGAAGGAAGTATTTTTACGTTTTAATTTTTGACAAGCGTTTAAAATTTTGCTAGCGAAGTGCAGCTCTAGTTTAACGTTCATTCTGTACGCAAAACTGTTTTATGCAAAAATGAAACTTCTATAATACATTTTAATGGATGATTGTTATAATTTAATGAACAAAGTATCAAAGTATTGTTGTTTAGATGTTGCTTCTTTTCGCAGTCAAACGCAACAGTCTCCGACGCCCAGTGCCAAGTTGGTATCTTGACATTAGATATCATTAGATGTTCTTTTGTGCAGTTTTTATTCCGCTAAAGCTATCATTCGCTTATATAAACTTTAGATGGGTTCTGCGATATAAAAAGTATTTTCCGTATCACATCGTATAAATATGTAAACAACGTTTTGGTGCCTTGACCCGTTTTGGTACCTTGACCCGTTTTGGTGCCTTGACCCAGTTAGAGCCAATCAGGTTGCAGCACTAAACCCAATCATTCAGTCCCATTTTCAGGCTGTCAACAACCTTTTGATGCTCTTAATTAAAAAGTAAAAATAAGTTATTCGAGAGACTGCAGGTGATTCAGTTTCACTCTTAGCCTGTGCGTTATACTCACATGCACCTGAAGCACTTTACTTTGCTTAATTTTACTCCTAACTTGTGTATTATACTTAATACCTGGAAGCGGAGTTTGCACTTTGTGTTCTTGGACATCTCAATCAGTTAAGTCCCCATAAAGTGTTTCCCATAGCTTCGCAACTGGATCACCGTACGGAATCTTAGACAACTTAGAATACTGCATCACCGTACGGAATCTTAGACAACTTGGAAAACTGGGTCACCGTACGGAATCTTGGACAACTTGGAATGCTGGATCACCGTACGGAATCTTAGACAAATTGGAATGTTGGATCACCATACGGAATTTTAGACAACTTGGAATGCTGGATCGAGCAGTAGTTGCGGCTTCTCGTGCTGCTTGTTTGGCAGCTTTTGGGTGATGTTCTGATCCGATTTTGAACAGATTGAGATCGGAGGTTCCTCACTTGCGCTAGCTGAAAGAGCATAGGAAGGTTCTTCCCATCTTTAGCCTGGACCAACTCTCCGACAACTCACATCCCCATCCCTCTCCCACTCCTTTGTAGGCCATGGCCCTGGAGCTGGAAGCTATCAGAGCATCCTTGTCTATATGGACTCTGCAACCACCAATGGAACTCCACCTTTGAGCCTAGACCAAGCCAACACAGGAAAACAGAAACAGCTTTCAACGCTAGGGTATCTTCACTCCTGCTAAATAGGGAAGAGCACATCTACACCCACATCTACAGCTAATCACTCCACCAATATCATGATAGTTGGAAGTCCCCTGCTCCGACCAAGCGCGATCCAGCGGCTGCGGCTAGACGTCCCACCGTCACTCCATCGCTGACTATTATGCAGTCTTCCTTGACAGAAGCCAGTACATTTTCTTTCCTGCAGGAAGACATCGCACGATCGTGGGTGCGTGTTGTGGGTGATTCCATTTCTGATAAGGACGATCCATCAAACTGAATGACGTCTAAGGTCATCTCTCAATAACATGAAGATTATCTCGCCTTAACCAGAAGCCCAGGATAAGCCCGGGCAGTCACACCAAATATTGTTTAATTCATAAGTGTTGATTTAGGGAAAGTCAGACACTTGTCGCGATTTCAGTCCTCCAGATTATTAGCTGCCCCATATCAATAGCCGCACAATATTAGAGCGACTAAGGCAACCCATGGTCTGGATGCCCACTATCATCAAATCGGATTCGGATACAGACGTTAAACTTCTCAAAGCTCAGTCATGCCATTTCATCAATGCAAGATCACGTTTTGAACGCTGTTTCTGAACCACTCATTGTCAAATTCATCGAATGTCTGTCGCTTGTAACGAAGTATACAGCCATAATCGCCGCCTACTCATTGTCCTCCCTTTTGCAACTTTCTCATAGTGCCATCTCGTTGCGTTGTTTTTACCAGCAATAGAGGGCTCGGCGATCTATACCATGCCGAAATCCTCAAGCAAACACGGCTCTTTCCTCCTCAAAAAGTAGACAGAAGTGATCAGGAGAACAGATCACTCTGCTGAAACCCTAATGTTGATGGAGTAACCGTCCATGAAATAAAATGCTGCCTCAAGCGGCCCACCCAATGAACAGATCGAGATCCCGTGCAAGCAGTGGCGACGCCAAGGCGATCAAGTCCGGAGTTGTCAGGTCCCGCAGAAGGAAGGCTAGGGTACTTCTCCAAAATACGGGAGGGGTAGGGGCACCTAGTGCTTCTCTGGCTAAGGATGGGACATCCTATTCTAGCCAAAAAAGATAGGAAGGACCATATAGCTGACAGCGTCCCCTTACTCACGTAGTCGCCCCTTACGACCAGAATCTGAGAAAGCCTCGGCACTCCAGACTAAGATCCAACAGCCCTTAGACAAGGGAGTCATAGAGAAAATGCTAGAAATCGAGCGGGCTTGGGTGACTTTGGTTGGCGGTCGTACCTAGTTCACATGCGAGAGAGCATCCGAGAATCAACCCATCCCAGAGCTATCTATCTAGATGGATGCTTTCATCTGAAGCCGGGGCTATTTTCACAGTCGTCTCTGGGAGGGCAGCTTGGATCCCAGATCCAGGCTAAACCATATCAACTGATTGGAGCTCAAGGTGGCTTGCCTAGCTCTCGTCAAACCAAGTACTAACTGGTTTGGATACTGTCGGGGCTAGGTAGTAGATCTGCTCTTAACCATCGCCACAGCAAAGAGATACCAGGTGAGCGTCTCTGATGACGCTGACCAGACAGATTCTGTGTCTAGAACGAAAGATAAAAACAAATCATATTAGTCGCCAATCAAATTGAAGCAATTTGAACGTACAGGTAGAACTGGTCGCGAGGGTGGTCAGGGTAGTTCCGAGAGAATGGTGTTTGTACATTTGGGGAGCGAATCCTTCTCTCTGAAGATTCCTTTCCTAGACCTATTCGCAAACTCACTGACCATCCAACACGCACACTGTCTAACTTTGCTCCGATCCCGACGCGCGGGCAATCGACGCACTGAACACTTTTTGTATGAGAGATACTCGACGCTTTCCGGTCCCAATCCCATCCAGTTCCCAGAACAGTCAGATACCCAGTGCCACTGGGGATGAGGCGTACTGGGACATATCCCATATTTGGGATATGGTGTATACCTTATATGGACATCTCATCCCGCTGAAGTTATATTTTTGACTTGCTGGCAAATTTTTATAAGAGTGATACTCCTTCTTAGTTTTGTTCAGCTGGAACGTTTCTTTGTCCTTTCCGAGCATAGGTAAACATTATTTCTAGTCATTTAGAGTCTTTGGCACGACTTCCCTCAATACCCACAAGGTGGCATCGGTTTACGTAAGAGGATCATCCACGATTATTAAATATTAATTCGTCACAATTTACTTACTGTAACGAACAACCTAAGCAGGTTTCAGGAAGGCTTTACATCCCAGAGAGGCTAGAAGGGGATAGAAGGAGTGATCTGTAGGGTGCAAGCTCCCCTCAGTTTTTATTTAATTTAAGTATAAAACTTTTGTGTTGTTGTTTTGTTCGCACTACTGGGTGAGACAGCAATCATTTAGCAAAACAATTATTGTTTAATTGCGTTACCAGTTTTGTCATGCAACAGAGCCGCATAGCGACTCGATTGATTCGTGGAACGTCACAAGAAGTGACTGAGTCACTGTTCTACATCCAACACAACGTTAGAGAAGAGCTTGTGAGGAGATGTTTTGGCACCTGGAGATCTGTCAGTCTTTTCTTCGTCCCGTCACCATTTTTTAATTAACACTTGACAAGCCTTTGGTTTGCAAGGTGTTTCTGAATTTGTGCGAGCAGCCGTTGGTATCTTTTTAACACTTGACAAGCCTTTGGCTTGCAAGGGTTACAAGAATTTGTGAGAGCAGCCGTTCGTCCTTTTTTTCTTCTTGACAGTTTTTCCGATTTTTTGGGTCTTCTTCGTCTCTGACACTATGGGCCCCAGGAACATGACACTTGGGACTTATGAAAGGCTTGATTTGAACGTGTGCATGTCGCTTTTTATTTTCGTCTTCGATTTCGTTTTCTTTGTTAAAACGTCATGTGAAAAGAGTGTATTTTTGCAAGTAAATGCATTTAACGTACATTACAGAACACAGTTGCTGAGCTTTGTGTGAGCTCTCACTGCTTAAATAGATAACACTATGCCTGCTCATTCAATAAAACCTTAAGCCAACAAAAACCAAACACTACTCGGCTTATAAGACGTATTCAAGCTGTGTTGTTTGCAATATATTATTCAAGAAATAACCCATTGAGGGAAGCATTTTTGCGTTTTAATTTTTGTCAAGTGTTAAACATTTTGCTAGTGAATTAAGGTTCTAGTTTTTCTTGACAGTGAACGGGATTTTTGTGCCATCTATTCAGCTGACACTACGGGTCCTAGGGCCACGAAACGTGGCACTTAGGTAGAGCTTGATATAAACGTGTGCATGACACTTTTTATTTTCTCCTTCGATTTCGTTTTCTTGTTTAAAACGCCATGTGAAAAGAGTGTATTTTTGCAAGTAAATGTGCAGCATTTATCGCATAGGACAACACGCAGTTGCTTAGCTTTGTGCGAGCACTCACTGCGTAAATAGATAACACGGCGTATGCCTGGTCAGCCAATAAAACCTTAAGTCAACACGAGAAGCTCATTCCGCTAGCGAAATGCTAAACACTTGACAAAAATGAAAACGCAAAATACTTCCTTCAATGGGTTATTTCTTGAATAATATATTGCAAACAACACAGCTTCAATACGTCGTATAAGCTGAGTAGTGTTCGGTTGTTGTTGACTTAAAGTTTTATTGACTGACCAGGCATACGCCTTGTTATCTGTTTACGCAGTGAGAGCTTGCACAAAGCTCACTGAGCAAATGTGTATCTGTGCTGTCGTTTAGTGCTACGGATTGACTTGCAAAAAATACACTCTTTTTACATGGCATTTTAACAAAGAAAACGAAATCAAAGACGAAAATAAAAAGTGTCATGCACATGTTCAGATCAAGCTCTTCATAAGTCCCAAGTTTCATGGTCGTAGGGCCCATAGTGTCTGAGAAGAAGAAGACACAAAAAATCGGAAAAAGTGTCAAGAAGAAAAAAAAGGACGAATTTTGCTCGCACAAATTCATATAACCCTTGCAAGCCAAAGGCTTGTCAAGTGTTAAAAAACCAAACACTACTCGGCTTATAAGACGTATTCAAGTTGTGTTGTTTGCAATATATTATTCAAGAAATAACCCATTGAAGGAAGTATTTTTGTGTTTTAATTTTTGTCAAGTCTTTAACATTTCGCTAGCGAAATGAGGTTCTAGTTCTTATCTAAAGTTGAAATAAGCGAACGTCAGCTTCAGGGAAATAAAAACGCATTGCTGCAACCTCATTGGCCCTAACTAGATCAAGGTGCCCCAAAATTTGTTTACATATGTGTTATGATACCGAAAATACTTAGATATCCCGGGAGAACCCATCTTAAGTGGAGAACAAGAACTGCTCATTTACTCATAAAAAACATTTCAAGAATAGAACGTGAGTTTAATAAAAGCGTTTGACAAAAGAAAAAAATGAAAAAAAAAATCATTTTGATTTAAATTTTACTTTTATATTTATTTACCATAAATTCATTTTCATTTTTATACATTTTTATTATTATTTCCTTATTTGTTTTCTGTAGATTTTTTTTTGCGTTTGAACTGAAGATTGAATGGCGGGAACAGTATTCTCATAAACAGATACAATCGATGCCTCCTGCTCTTGTCCAGTCTTATTAGTGTGATTTGAAAACATCAGAGATTCCGAAAAAACTTACACACGAGTTGTTATTCTTCTTAAGCCTGTATTTTCATTTTCTTAGGCTTAAGCAATTTGTGAACTATAATTTTTGCCATTGTTATGGCTGATTTTGGGATTTATTTTATGCGTTTATTTCTTTCTTTCCCTCACTAAAGTGACCGATAATCGTTATCAAATCAAAACAAAAGAACCCATCCACATAAACTGCACAATCTGCTTGATATCATTAAATACACACAGAAAAAGAGCCTCAGACAGCGGCATTACGACCTCAAACAAGATTCAATCCGCTGGAGAATTCTGAAGCAGTGTGGAAAACTTTGATGCACTTTGTCTTTGGGTTTTTTTCGGGTTTTTTTTTGTTTGTTTGTTTTTTGTTTGTTTGTTTTTTTTTGTTTTTTTTTTGCCACGATCCTCACGATACAAAAATGCAAGGAATGCCGTTTTCACATATATTTGATACTGTACTTAAAGTAAACAAATCACTTAAATAAAAAGTAAGTGTTTCGAGATATATTTACTAATCTTGACACTCTTTAGTTGAAATAAAGGCCTGTTTATTTCCATAAATATTTCTGCTATATCTTACTGCTCTGAATTTCGGAGTAATAATATGAACTGAAACTATTTGAATTATTCAGCTAAAGACTTTTGAATGTGAGGCTTGAGAAAATTGGTATATTTGTATATAACTGAAATATATTTTCAATAAATAGAAATATCTGTTACTGTTTAAAAATGTAAAATCTTGAACAAGTACAGGCGTATAGCAACAAAAGGCATCTCATGAAAAATTTCCATAACGCCTTATCAGCTGGAGATAAACAAACGTGAATGAGAGATATCTCTAAATATATTAAAGATATCTGTAATTTATGCAAAAAATCCTTAAATATATCCATAAAATCATTTTGTTTATTAGTTATATGATTTAAAAGTTAATTATATAATTAATAGATGTGTTTGTTTTATTTTATCTTCAGTCGTTGAAATATATGTCCAAATATTGCATGAATATGAAAATTATTATTCGCAGCATTTAATGCTTTTTAGGGTTAAAAGGATCAAAGGGTCAAAGGGTCAAAATCTATGAGCTATTCCAAGAAACCGCTCGACATATCTCAGTCTATGAGTCTTTTGAAACCATTACCCGATACTGACTTATTCTAAGTCAACATTAAGATATTATTGACTGGTGACGAAAATGTTGACCTTTTGTTACTTGATCTAACTTGCGTTTTAATTACAAATAACTGCAATACCTATCGACATTTGTGTTCCAGTCAACATTAAAAAATTATTGACCTCGGAATTGACCAATTACATTACAGAATTTGTCCATGTGGCCATTTTAAATATTGCACAGCGTTTTAGATCTGAAAGATAAAATAATTTCAATTCAGATTCATGTCTTTAAGAGCTCCCTGCCCAGTAAACATTCTAGGGTCGATCGAACGTCGGCCTGAGGCTGCAACGTCGATCCGACCCAACCACAACAACGACGATGGTAGTACTTCAGTTTTGATTGGTCGCAACCACAGATCAACGTCCAATCAACATCTTTCATACAATGTTACATACACGTTGGGAAAACAACGTTGTTCAGAGTTTGTTTTGTTTTTGTTTTTTTTTGCTGGGGGGGGGGGGGGGTCGCAACTACAACGATACTTTTTTCTAACGTCTAATCAACGTCTTTGGTGCAACGTTAAATAGATGTCGAAAAATCGACGTATTATAGAAGTCGAATTCACAATCAAAAACAAGTTCTTTGTTTTACCCGCCTCATTTTGAAAAATATTTACGGAAGTCGACTTCACCGGTATCCAGGGTGACTGGATGACCTAAGAGGGAGGGGGTTATTGTGACTATGGGTGATCACTGTGACGGAGGGGTGACCACTGTGATGGAGGGGTGACCACTGTGACGGAGGGGTGACCACTGTGATGGAGGGGTGACCACTGTGACGGAGGGGTGACCACTGTGATGGAGGGGTGACCACTGTGACGGAGGGGTGACCACTGTGATGGAGGGGTGACCACTGTGACGGAGGGGTAACCACTGTGATGGAGGGGTGACCACTGTGACGGAGGGGTGACCACTGTGATGGAGGGGTGACCACTGTGATGGAGGGGTGACCACTGTGATGGAGGGGTGACCACTGTGACGGAGGGGTGACCACTGTGATGGAGGGGTGACCACTGTGACGGAGGGGTGACCACTGTGATGGAGGGGTGACCACTGTGACGGAGGGGTGACCACTGTGATGGAGGGGTGACCACTGTGATGGAGGGGTGACCACTGTGACGGAGGGGTGACCACTGTGATGGAGGGGTGACCACTGTGACGGAGGGGTGACCACTGTGATGGAGGGGTGACCACTGTGATGGAGGGGTGACCACTGTGATGGAGGGGTGACCACTGTGATGGAGGGGTGACCACTGTGACGGAGGGGTGACCACTGTGACGGAGGGGTGACCACTGTGACGGAGGGTTGACCGCACTGTGATGGTCACTCTCTTGGCGGTGATTCCAGATTAATATTTTCTCCGTAGTCTCTACATCGTCGTCTGGCCGAGGTCTATAGAACGTCTGGCGACAGACGCTGCTTCTTCCACTTGCAACCCTTTACCCATCGTTGTTTAGACGTCGGATAATTGACATCTATCCAACTTCGGCAGATAGACGTTTTTTGCGACTCCCATCAGCAACGAAAACTCGACTTTGGTCCAACATTCGGGTGCGACTTGCAGGGTACGACGAGAAGTCGCAAAGTGTACTGGGCGCCATGGTCCTGTTACGAAAAAAAATATGTGGACCTAAAGCTCAATAATGCTTCATGTTAACTCAGATTAAATCAATAAATCAATATCAACTAAATTTATGAAATATACTTTGACCCTGGGGAATCTTTTTTTCTATTGCAAGGCTTCACAGATATCAGAATCAAAGATGTGATAATTAAAAGCAGGTCATTCCAACGCCTAAGGTTTGTGTCAGCACACAACATTATGGCGCTCCAAATGCGGGAGTGCGATAAGCGATATCACAAAGAATCAAACTGTGGAGATATCTCGTTGTCTGTTTTATGAAACGTTATAAGATTATGTCAGATACATTGGTGTCTAGTTACAATTACTTCAACTGCATGGAAAAGAAATGTTGACTGTTGGCATACATATATCGCTCATCTTACAAGCCAATCCGGCCTCAAATCCAGGTTGCGTTGATATCGATACGATCAGGGAGTTCTCTCTTTTGTCCCAGTTTGGCACAGTAACTCACTTGTATGTAGAATGCCTGGGGATGGGGGTGAGGGGGGGGGGGTAGGCGGGGGGCGGAGAGGGGCATCTGTTTGAACCAATTTAGCAAATATTGATTTATTTTAAGTTGGCGTGAAATGTTGACCAGTAAGAAAATGTTGACCTTTAGTAATTGGACAATAGATGTTTTGTTACATAACTTATCTGGTGAGTTTGATTGTAAACAACATCTATCGACGTTTATGTCCCGGTCAACATTGACAAATTATTGGCATGGGAATCGACCAATGAGATAACAACATTTACCGGAGTCATGTAACAATTCGTGTAACAAGTCATGTAACAGTACCAAATAGTATCGATGATCATCCGCAGTTGTCTGAAAATGAAGTGGGGCCAAATGTGTCGAATTCACCACCAACCAACCCCGCCCCTCCCCCGCCCCGACCTCCGCACCCCCTCCCTCCCTCCCCCCACCCCTTCACCCACGTAACAATGCATCAATCCTCACTGCGATGGAAGCTGAGCAGCGTTGGGGCCCGGATAATAATGCATTGAGTTCACGACCTAACCTCTCCTGCCCCCCCCCCTCTTCCCCTCCCCACTCCCTCCCCTTAAGCAGCGTTGGACCCATATATAATACTGGACCGAAATTCGCACAGCGAATTAGACTCCACTTGGAATGATAACTTAAAACGGAACGTAGATAATATTGCTATTTTTTTAACAATTTTCACATGTCTGAATGTAGAATATCCTCCTAAATACTACCAACTATACCGGTAAGGTCAAGGTAAAAAAATTTTATCAGGTGTACCACTTCAGATGACCTCTATTCATGTGCCAAGTTTGGTTGGTCTAGCTTCAACGGTCTTGGAGGAGATGTCTGGAAACTGATTGCTCTATCTCTTACCGTTTTCGAGATAAGGGCCAGCTTCCGGTTAGGGGCTCGAAAGTGACCTGGAGGTCAAGAACACCGGAAGTTATATCTTACGTATCGTCGTATAGGGGTAGAGGTCGAAAATGAGGTCAAAATTGCTCTATCTCTTACCGTTTTCGAGATTAGGGCCAACTTCCGCTTTGGGGCTCGAAAGTGACCTGGAGGTCAAGGACACCGGAAGTTGTACCTTACGTATCGACGTATAGGGGATGGAGGTCGAAAATGAGGTCAAAATCTCTTACCGTTTTCGAGATAACTCATTGTTTTTCTTAAATAATTTTCAATGCCAAGTGGGAATAATATAATATAATATAATATAATATAATATAATGCCTAACTTGTTGACCGTTGGCTTTCACTACTGCTGAAAAGTCGTTTTCGGTGAAAAAAAGTCCAAGAGTAAGAAATAAGAAAAACGTTCAGTGATCTCATTTTCATCTGATTGTTAATTTTTGTTTCCTAACGCTTTGGGGTTGAACACAATTGAAGTATTGCTAAAATGACTAATCTACTTACTCAAATACGTAAGAACGTTTGACGTCAGGTTGTTGCAACCAGTTGCTAACAATTGAAAACAACAAAAAACAAATAAAAAAAAACTTCACACAAGTTAAACGAAGAAGCAGGGAAAAACATGCATGTTGTTAGCGGTATACCTTTGGTTTTGTTTTGGCACAATTTGGCCTTGGCGAAAGAACATCTGGCAGGGATTCATCAGCGAACGAATAGGCGAAATAAACAAGTGGAGCTTTTCCCATTTTGATCTGCAAAGGCTTATCGTGTGTAGGAGGTTTGTACGTCTTCCAGGCTCTGAAACACAAGCCATGATAACAGGCCAGTGACCTAGAGCCATTATCTATAACGCGGATATATCTTTACGGAAAATCAATTACCCCCGCGCCTGGTCCAGAACACGCCGTCTGGGTGATTACGTCAAAAACCTTGCATGACGCACGATATCAACTCACGCGTTTTTTATGGTAGTTGAAACCACTTCACCGGCCATTAAATGCCTGACCTTGAAATCACAAACTTGCTCGTGTCTGCACCATCTTGCAATGTTATTTTGTTTGAAATATTTTATTTACCAACTGGTCAACTAATACCTTCTTACCAAATAAACATGTTTCAGTCTAACCTATTCCTCAACAGGGAAACAGCCTTTATTTATTTTTTTAAATGAGTTGGAAGCTAGCCTCTTGGATTCATGAGGCCAACACTTTTAGCGATCGCATTGAAAATCCAGTTACAAGTCACTGATGGGTGCAACTAGTCAACAAGCAGTCGTAAGTCATTGGTGTGTGTAATCCTTCCTTAACATGGTACAAGTCACTGATGAGTGCAATATAGTTCTTCCCTCTCAAACAGAAAATAATTCTGTTTGTCTTGGCGAAAAATAATAAATGAGCGAAATGTTTATGTTATATTCAGTTTGTCTATTAGTTAATTTCAAACTGTTCACTGCTGGGGAAAAATGTTTGACAGTTGTTTCTTATGAATCATAGAGCAAAAACTGAACACCTCTATTTTTGTGTTATTAGCTACGCTTTTGCTCATTATTTTTTGTGAAACAGTTCCAAAGGAAAAGATTGGCATAGCATCACTTTTTGCAGTAAATTTTAGCAACAAACAAATACAGTGTTAATCATTTAGAATGCTTGGAAGTCAAGTGTACAAATGTTGTGTTCTAATCAGGTCTCTTCTTTGTGGTGGTTTAGCTATATGAGTAAGTGTTTGATATAGTTTATTAACACTAGACAAGCTTTTGGCTTCCAAGGGTTAAATGAATTTGTGCGAGCAGCCGTTCGTTTTTTTTCTTCTTGACAGTTTTCCGATTTTTTGTGCCTTCGTCTTCTCTGACACTATGGGCTCTAGGATCCTGAAACTTGGGACTTATGAAGAGCTTGATCTGAACATGTGCATGTCACTTTTTATTTTCTCCTTCGATTTCGTTTTCCTTGTTAAAACGCCATGTGAAAAGAGAATATTTTTTATTATTATTATTATTATTATTATTATTATTATTATTATTATTATTATTATTATTATTATTATTATTATTATTATTATTATTATTATTATTATTATTATACGTATTTATAATGCGCTTACAATGGATTTAACCCTAAGCGCAACAATAGCTAAAATACCAGTAATTACATACTCACTGAATAAAAGAATCATAACTTAAACAGTATGCATAACAGAAGAATCAATGACTAGAAAAGTGTTTGTATACTGAATGAAATTTTGACACTTTCACAAAAGTTGTTAAAACTGAAATGTCTCACATCAAATTCTTACAATTATAGTGACTAGATCGGCATATCACGGAACTAATTATAGTATAGGAACTAATTTTGCAAGTAAATGCGGAGCATTTAACGCACATCACAAAACACACAGTTGCCCGGCTTTGTGCGAGCTCTCACTGCATAAATAGATAACAAGGTGTTTACCTGATCAGTAAAAAAAACAATCTTAAGTCAACAAAAACCAAACACTACTCGGCTTATAAGACGTATTCAAACTGTGTTGTTTGCAATATATTATTCAAGAAATAACCCATCGAAGAAAGTATTTTTGCGTTTTACTTTTTTTCAGGTGTTAAACATTTCGCTACCGGAATGAGCTTCTAGTTCCAGTTTTCATCGCTACTACCAGAATGTTACCAATAATCGAAACTGACAATGGATACAAAAAGAGAAACAGCATTGTTTAAATCTTGTTGAAGGATCTGATGGAAAATTATGTGATATAGAGCCCCTCCCGTCCTAGCGTTTAATTATGTGGTATAGAGCCCCTCCGTCCCTAGCATTTTGAATACAATTTATCTGTTCTCACTTCATTTCTTCATGTTTAGGTGTGGGGTGTTTGGGTAAGTATTTTTTGTTGGTGGGGGAAGGGTTCAGTAATTGAGAACTAAAGTGACTTCCTGTTCTAATTCATTTTTCATGTAAAGTTCTATTTAACAAATAATTCAAATAAATTTTATGTTGACCAGTTTTCAATGGTGCAATTGGTGCTAATTCAAACCCCCGTGATAGGTGATCTAACCCCCTGCGTTTGCTTAGCAAACGCACTGCATTCTCTCATCTAACCCACTGCATTCTCTCATCTAACCCACTGCATGCTCTCATCTAACCCACTGCATTCTCTCATCTAACCCACTGCATTATCTTATCTAAGCCACTGCATTCTCTTATCTAACCCACTGCATTCTCTCATCTAACCCACTGCATTATCTTATCTAAGCCACTGCATTCTCTTATCTAACCCACTGCATTCTCTCATCTAACCCACTGCATTCTCTCATCTAACCCACTGCATTCTCTTATCTAACCCACTGCATTCTCTCATCTAACCCACTGCATTCTCTTATCTAAGCCACTGCATTCTCTGATCTAACCCACTGCATTCTCTCATCTAACCCACTGCATTCTCTTATCTAACCCACTGCATTCTCTTATCTTACCCACTGCATTCTCTCATCTAACCCACTGCATTCTCGTATCTAACCCACTGCATTCTCTTAACTAACCCACTGCATTCTCTCATCTAACCCACTGCATTCTCTTATCTAACCCGCTGCGTTTGTTTATCTAAGGAAATTGATTGAACTTGGATCCCTCTCTTACGATCCCGAGCCTGAAATGAATCACGGACCTTATCACTACCGGACCAACGCTCTAACAACTGAGCTAACTGAAGGTGATCGATTCAAAAGCTTGACACGCATGACAGCAAACGCATTCGACTAAAATACGATTTCGTCCTAAAGCTTCTCCGGCCACCGTCCATTTTCACAGTCTGGATCAATGTCATATACTTTGGTGTCTGCAAAAGAGAGACACACTTTTCTGTCAACGGAAGGACGTTTTCAAACGTTCATTAGAAAATAACCCGTGATAAGTTTAGTCATAATAGTTTAGTCTAAAATAGATAAAAAAATCAACATTTTTTACATATCTTTTCAGATATTCAAAGGCAACTGATCAAAAATGATATTAATAAATATTTGACTCTAATATTGATAACCAATCATTTATGACGTTACTAAGTGACAGCTTGTCTGGAGTGAATGCATATCAATTGGATGGTACCTATTGGATGGAGCAGCTACAACTGTACGATAGCATCTAAGCCATGGCGTCAACGTTTTATGGGTTTCCTTTGGTTTTCAGTAAGCAGACACCTTAAGATGCACACACTTGTCAATGTCAAGCGCTTAGCCATCGCTATTCCACAGTCGGGCAGGTGACATCAGCTGCGTCATTGCGAAAATCGTCTCAGTTCTTAATCTGTATTCAGGATTCACTCAAAAATAAAGTTTTTACAAATCCTACAAATAATTAGGAGTTATCTTTTTCACAGTTTTGTTTACAAAAACCTACAAATAATGTAATTTTATGACCAAAATCAAAGGATCTACGAAAAAAATGATTAGGTAAAGAAAATTGATCCTCGTTAGTAGGTAATATATAAACCCTATTAATACAGTTAGAATTAAAATTCCAAGTTAAAGAATTTAATTGCAATTTAATAAATTTTTAACCGATCGGTAATTTCGTGAGAGAGGGTGAGAGTGGTTTTTGTTACCCTCCTCCCTCTACCACTAAAAGTGAGTGTATTCCTTGTATACCAATCATTTTGTTAACATTTACCAACAGACATTTCTTAGACTTGCTGGATGTTAAGCAACGAAAAAGTTTTAAATTATAATTCAAGGCATTCTACTACGGAATTCTACTTTAGGGATAGATCATGGAGCTAGATACTTTGTATTGGATTCGGATACCCGTAGAATGCCTGTAAATTCATTGGCCTTTAACTAGTGCCCAAATCCAACACAAAGCACGCCAGCCTAATAGTGTTCTGTGAGAGTTTTCTGAGAAAACACATAATGTTCCATAACAACATCACAAAGCAATAGCGTTGTCTGGAGGATTTAATTCTGCATGCATAGAAGCCATCTTATTCAACAAATGCTACTAGTTTTGGTCATTCATAACATATTGCAGATATTAAATCCATTATATTTTTCCTATAATGAGCACACTTTAGTCGATTAATCTGCTGTCTTTCCCTGTGTGATAAATAAGCTGGCTGACACTGTTGATGGGGGAGGGGGGTATATCATTGACCGAGGCCTAAGTGATGTGCTAATTGGTACTGAGATAAAAGATATTGAGAAAACTGATATCAACCAGATCATTTATTAGTTTTGTATTGGAAGTGCAGAAAAGTTTACATCCTTTTGAAAGGGAACTTCTAAAGTTAACCATTGTATCAAACCTTTTCCTCTCTGTTTAAAGTATTGTTATGATAAAAACATGCCATATGTCTACTATAGTTTAAAATCTATGATACCTTTGTTCACCATTTTAAGAACTTAAGGTCAACGTGCAATAAAAACAAAATTAAGTTCCGCCATGAGTGCTGTATAAGAACTGTATAATCTCTATTACCTAATTATAATAAGCTATAATATTGTCATACGTCATTAAGCAAAATAAAATAATAAACACTGAAGAACTCCAAAAAACAAAGTTTATTGAGTTAAAAAATGGTCTCAGTTCAAGTAAAGTTCTCAAATTCAGAACTCCTTATATATCGGCAAGACACTGACACGCCAACATCATCCCGATTAGCCCGTGTGCTTAAACAGCACAGTTCAGAAACAAAAGACAGCGATTATCTTTTGTGGCACAATGACTCCGAAATCTGGCATCTAAAGATGGGATCAGTGATGGGATGTAACTGAAAGAGGCTTTGCATTGAGTAAAATATCAAGGCAGTGATTGGTACAAATAGGGATTATCCTGTGGCATAGTGCTTCGAAACTGTCAAAAGAGTGATGGGGAGTAATTGAAACAAAACACAAAGGCAGTTATCTATAAAAACACAATGAAGTGGTTTTACTTGTTATTTTATTACGTATTTTATTAAATAATTAAAACTCAAAATCCTTGAAAAAATTCTCAAGGCCGTTTTGTCATTTAGGGCCGTTTTGGGAAAGGCTTTTTCGGGAAAGGCCGTTTCTGGAAAGGCCGATATGTCTAAGGCCCTTTTGTCCAAGGCCCTTCTGTCTGGATACCACTTTATGGAAATAAACCTTAGGCTGATAAAATGGCACTATTTTGTAAGAAGAGTCAGTGTTTGTTCTAGTCACAAAATTATGGTAAATGTTTCACTTTTTGAAATCAGATATACTATCAATTAGCAATGGTTGTTTATCTATGTTTTATTCCTTACTGTTCTCCACACTTCTTTTCATGCTGTGTGCTTGCTGTGGTTGGTGAATCAAGTATCTCAATAATCTACTCTCATGGACATTCAACTAAGCCTTGCTGAAGTATACAACTTTTTATGCGAGGTCCGTAAAATGTGGGGATATGCAGTTAGGGTTTCAAAAAGTTCGTTTACGAACATTTATATTTGGTCTCTCAGAAAACAAACAACTCTGCCATGGTAAAATTGGCACCTCTTTAGTGTCAAAGCTGAAGCTCTTTATGATGCCCTCAGTGAAAGAATACTAGGTGAGGAATGGCTATTCAGTAACGTTCAGTATCAATACAGTACTCATACATCACTTCATAAACAATAATGTTCATTATCACAAGCCGTATATTTCTTCCAGTAGAATGAGAAAGTCATATCCTTGGAAGCTGCTGAGAGGTAGCGTGGCTCTGACAGGTACCGCGATACACCACCCGCTCACTTGCATGACCATGGGATCCAACAAAACAGTCTGTATCTATTTATCCAGGAATGTCTATTGCCTTTACTTCCTAGGTGTGTGTTTTTTGTGTCTGTATTTCTTGACACGACATGTACCCAACGAACTGGACTCTGACAGTTGTTGGTTTTTTCTTCTTCTTCTTTTTCATCCTTAATGAGTTTTATACTTCGTTGCTAATGGTCTAAGTCAACCAAATACTGATGCACCTCTTAATGAAATTATATTTGGGAATCATAAGATTAGGGGCTAATAGCTTCCTTATTACATTGTTTTAAAGAAATTATGTATTTTCCACAGAAAGGTTCAATGGTTTCAAGTATGTGTAATGTGGATTCTGTACTGGCGTCAAAGTGACGTTTCTTCTGTGGTTCACTGGGTGCCTCATAAGCATCTTACCTTGTGATTCACTGGGTGCCTCATAAGCATCTCTCCTTGTGGTCCACTGGGTGCCTCATAAGCATCTTACTTTGTGGTTCACTGGGTGTCCCATAAGCATCCTACTTTGTGGTTTACTGGGTGCCTCATAGGCATCCTACTTTGTGGTTCACTGGGTTCCTCATAGGCATCTTACTTTGTGGTTCACTGGGTTCCTCATAAGCATCTTACCTTGTGATTCACTGGGTGCCTCATAAGCATCTCTCCTTGTGGTTCACTGGGTGCCCCATAAGCATCCTACTTTGTGGTTTACTGGGTGCCCCATAAGAATCTTACCTTTTGGTTCACTGGGTGCTCCATAAGAATCTTACCTTTTGGTTCACTGGGTGCCCCATAAGCATCTTACCTTGTGGTTCACTGGGTTCCTCATAAGCATCTTACTTTGTGGTTCACTGGGTGCCCCATAAGAATCTTACCTTGTGGTTCACTGGGTGCCTCATAAGCATCTTACCTTGTGGTTCACTGGGTGCCTCATAAGCATCTTACCTTGTGGTTCACCGGGTGCCTCATAATTATCTTACCTTGTGGTTCACCGGGTGCCGCATAAGCATCTTATCTTGTGGTTCACTGGGAGCCTCATAAGCATCTTACCTTGTGGTTCACTGGGTGCCTCATAAGCATCTTACTTTGTGGCTCACTGGGTGCCTCATAAGCTTCTTACCTTGTTGTTCACTGGGTGCCTCATGAGCATCTTAACTTGTGGTTCACTGGGTGCCTCATAGGCTTCTTGCCTTGTGGTTCACTGGGTGCCCCATAAGCATCTTACCTTATTCTGGATATCTCAAATATCACTTGGCATCTTCTGTTCTCTTTTTCTCTCTTTACTCAGACTGTTTTTACAGCTATTATGTTATGACCCCATTTAACTTAACAGCTGTAGCCTGGAATGGTACTCACAGTCGTAGTTTAGATATCACGTTTAATTCAAAATATCCGTGTTCAATTTACAAACCAGAATGCAAATTTATAGAGCTAGGCAATAGTGTGACGCATTCCATGACACAGATAGTCATTGGCAACAACTGCATCTACACAAACTAACATAGAAGACTAGTAAAGAAAAATACGCACCAGCTGTACCTGTTTTTTTTTCTTTTTTTTTTTAATTCACAGACGCACACTGTTGTTCCACTTTTGCAGGATTAAAAAGAACATGAGAAAATAGCAATAAAAAAAGCTGGCATTTAAAGTTTGAGAAACTACTAATTAGCCACTAAGCAAGCCAGGGGGCACCTGGAATTGAAACTAAACCTCTTTGTTTAGAGAGAGAAAGAGTGAGAAAAAAAAATGGAACTAAATTATAGAGTACAGGTCACTGGGGATGTTTCTATCTTAAATGAATGTTAACTACATAATAAAGGGTAGTGATGGATAGGTGTCAGCATTAACGCAAAAAATAATCACTTATAACCAAGTCAACATTGTTCAGATTTTTTACCGGTTGTTTGCAGTGCTTAAAAATATATATAACACATGGTCTAAATATGTTTAAAGTGATGCTTTAGAGTTTCTTTCGCAACCACTGGATATTCTTTTTTTCTTTCAACGCACAATATTAATTTCGGATATTTCGCGTGTAGCTTGATCGAGTCATTGCACTGCTCATCGTGACGTCATCTTGTCGCGGTGTCAAGGTCAGATCCAGGTATGTCTGCATGATTGGTGTGTGACGGACCAGCGTTCACCTGAGGTCATTCTGTTTTCTGTTAATACATTCACCATTCAATACAAGTACATTTTGCTAGTATATTTCGGCAACTGGGACTTTGCATATACTTTTTTTTCTATTTTACCTTTAAATGTATATACACGGACAGTGATTTTATATGGGGTTTGTGATCAAAGAGGTGAGGAGTATTTTACCGGAATAACGGGTATGCTTTCCTGGAATATCGCTCATTTGATGTCTAAGTGCTGTCGTTCCCCCTGACTTCCCTATAATGATCCTATCCTGATGTTTCTATGATGATCCTACCCCGAAGTCTACATACAGTCATACTCCTGGTTGTCAGTCTAATGTCGGGTGTATACAGGGGAAGAGGAACTATAACGTGTTCTGTAGTTGACAAGGTCAGTGACCTTTGCCCTCTGTGCATGGCTTGTCATGGAGTTTTTGATGCTCAACATTCAATGACGTCATCAACTATATTGTTCTTCCGAAAACGGATATAAGAGACATCTACCTCTATCTTCGGTTTTTTTTCTTTCCGGAAAATAGCCACGGACCAGCCTGTGAGAAAGTGTATAGGTGGGGGAAGAGGAGGGGGCGGGGAGGGGCAGAAATGAAGGGAAGCAATTGTGTTCGCTTTTTATTTGGAACACTATGCATGCACAGAGATTGATATAGATCTTGTGACAGTCATAACGTGTCAGCCTTCTGTCAGAATATGAATGACGTCACTTTTGATGGCTATTTCTCAGACATGGAAAGGATAAAACTTTCTCGCTGCTGAAACTTCCACATTTTACATTCGCATTTTGGTCTGTTTTAGAAGCGGCCTGTCATGACTGCCATTTCCGGTGAGCGATAATATGATGGGGCTGTTGTTTGGTTGTGACCCGGACACCTATACATCTCCTCTCTTCGAAATCAATTCAAAGTCGATTTCCCGACCTTTATTCAACGTTTTACCGAAGGCGCTGATTAGACGTTCGATAAAGTAGGGGGTGGGGTTTTATTGCCACCAAAAACAACGTCTAAAGAACATTGCTTATCCAGCGTCCATCCGGCGTTGTTTCACCTACGATGTCAATTAAACGTTGATCTAATTATCGCAACCAACCACAACCAAATTACGACCAGATTTAATGTTACGACTTTAGACTGACGTCAGACTGCACACTGGTTGGGTGACAGGCGTAAGGACAAAGAAATGGCATTTTGCAAAACGTTTCCACAATGTTACGCGAAGAAAAAAACGGCTTTGATAGAAAGACACTTTAAAACAGGAGGGCTATTTTTACTGGGTTTTTTTCTACCGAAGAGCCCACTATTTTTTCTTTTTTCTGCCGAAGAGCAAACTAGTTTTTTTTCTACCGAAGAGCCCACCCCTTCCCCCCTTTCCCCTTTCCCCCAACCCCTTCCCCTTCCCCCTCCCCCCCCCCCCCATTTACACCGATGTTTTCTGCGTAGATGTGTTTAATCCAGGTGAAAAAGAGCAGAAAACATGGCGTTAGTTTCATTGCGATCCTTGTACATAGAATATTTCACTGCTCAGTATATAGTCTAAAAACGTATCCAGAATTTTTGTTTATGAAAGACGGTACCAAGGGGAGAAATCCCGCGCAATCCAGCAAAGCCTGAACCATGGCCATGGAATGTGTGACTAGCACATTGAGAAATATTTCTCAACATCAATATACGTGTCATACTGCATACCACGGTGATGCGAGCGCCCAAATACATCGCTTTGCTATCCCCTGGCATGCAAGAGCCGACAAGAATTTTTGGCTATTTTTTTTTTTGTCTTCTATAGTAATGAAAAGGAAACGAATTCTATTTGTTTCAACAAAACCTGTGAAGCTCTTCAAGAGATGTACACCATGTGTTTGTCAGCCCGAGGGGGGGGGGGGGGTGGGGGGTGGGGGGGGGGGGGCACTCACGTATCAACTGGTTACTACGCGTGTCCATGAGCCGAGGGGGGGGGGGTCACTCACGTATCAACTGGTTACTACGCGTGTCCATAACCCGAGGGGGGGGTCACTCACGTATCAACTGGTTACCACGCGTGTCCATGAGCCGAGGGGGGGGGGCACTCACGTATCAACTGGTTACTACGCGTGTCCATAACCCGAGGGGGGGGTCACTCACGTATCAACTGGTTACCACGCGTGTCCATGAGCCGAGGGGGGGGGCACTCACGTATCAACTGGTTACCATGCATGTCCATAACCCGAGGGGGGGTCACTCACGTATCAACTGGTTACCACGCGTGTCCATAACCCGAGGGGGGGTCACTCACTCACGTATCAACTGGTTACCATGCGTGTCCATAACCCGAGGGGGGGGTCACTCACGTATCAACTGGTTACCATGCGTGTCCATGAGCCGAGGGGGGGGGCACTCACGTATCAACTGGTTACCATGCATGTCCATAACCCGAGGGGGGGGTCACTCACGTATCAACTGGTTACCACGCGTGTCCATAACCCGAGGGGGGGTCACTCACTCACGTATCAACTGGTTACCATGCGTGTCCATAACCCGAGGGGGGGGTCACTCACGTATCAACTGGTTACCATGCGTGTCCATGAGCCGAGGGGGGGGGGCACTCACGTATCAACTGGTTACCATGCATGTCCATAACCCGAGGGGGGGGTCACTCACGTATCAACTGGTTACCACGCGTGTCCATAACCCGAGGGGGGGTCACTCACTCACGTATCAACTGGTCACCATGCATATCCATAACCCGAGGGGGGGGCGGGTACTGGTCCTTAGTTCAAACATAACACTACGCGTTTAGCGGATCGTTTTAACAAGTCATGGACAAGCATGGTAACCGGGAATGCAGTTTCGAAAGAATCTCCTTTTTGTGGGAAACGAGGAGTCATGAAAATTACTACCTTTTTCAAAGAAAATGATATTCCGCGTGGACCGCGTCTAGCCTCAAGATTACTTCCTTTTCTCCGCTGTTTTGGACACGCATGGTAACGTGTACGATACCAAGAAGCGCCCCCCCCCCCCACACCAGCCCCTCACACACACAGAGGCAGATTTGACTATAATGGCGATTCTTGCATGATATTTTACTGTTTTACTTTACATTTTAATTGTAATGCAGGAAAGGGATGACAGCTGTGACGTAGCCAGAATTATATTATATATTTACATCAAGAATTACAAAGAAGCCAGACCAGTATTAATGAATTCTACTTTGGGTAGAATAGAGTAAGAACATGGATGCTGCGACACCTAGCGGAGGTGTTAACTGTCTACTTGTCTGTCTGGCTGGCTGGCTGTCTGTCAGCTTGTCTGTCTGTCTGTCTGTCCGTCTGGCTGTCTGATAATGAGAATGAATGGAGCTCTTTTGGAGATAGAAACTGTGTTTAAATGAAAATCGAATAAAATTATATATAAAAAGAAATTAATAATATGTCACAACACGGTTTCTGTATACAAAAAATGTAGACATACCACTAAAATAATAAATTTTTTAAACTTTCTATACACAGAAAAGTGCATTGTTCCGACTGCATTTTAAGACGAAGAAACAAAATGGCCACGTTGAAAGATTTCTTCTGCATTTTTGTTTTTTACATTGGGAAATTTTTGTTCTTAGAAAACTGATATTTGTTCAAAGCAAAGTATGAAATAAAATATCTTGTTGCTACGTGACTTCTGGAAATGTTGATATTGTAAAAAAAACTTCACAAATGTGGCACGTATATTGGGAAAAATGTGAGCTCGTGGCACTCAAGCTTGTGCTTTAAATCAAATTCCAAGACAATTTAACTGACATTAAAACATCCAAATTTCTTTACTTGACAAAAAAGTGATGTGTGCTAATTTTAATACAAATTACCTTGTACAACAATAAAAAATACGAAAAGAAAAAATACACGAGGACCCTTTTATTGCATTTCCAAAAAAAAAAAAATTAAAGAAGAAACTTGATCCAACCAGCCGCACTTCCTTAATGTTTTTTTTTCTGAAAAAGTGTCAGGCAAAGCTCTGTGCGCGCATGTGTGTGTGTGTGTGTGTTTGTGTGTGTGTTTTTTTTCTTCAATGAATGCTAATCTCTTGGTTCGAAACGCCGTGGTCTGAAATGTCGTGGTCCGAATGACGTGGTCCGAAATATCCTGGTCCGAAATGTCGTGGTCCGAAATATCGAGGCCATGTACAACGAACACTGCCATGACTCGCCGAAGCTTTCCATCATTCTTTTCCGATGATATATCGGGGGGGGGGGGGGGAGGGGGCAAAAAAAACCCCCTAATTTGTGAGAAGGTGAGTAGTGATAATCGAAGAAACAAGCCGCTGTCATAACAAATAACCGGCTATCAGGCCACGGAACATCATTTGCTCAATGTCAGTTATTTCCAGGCTGCCAGGCGGTACAGTCTACATCAGACAGGTTGCAATAGAGAAAAAATAGTCCCTTCGGCTTTTGCTTCATTAATTTCTGAAATTAAGCGAGTCAGGCTTTTTTCGGGGCGGGGGGGGGGGAGGGGGGGAGAGAGGAGGGATGCAATGGCGAAAACGTAAAGTTTTTGCAAATTAGAAATTCCTTATTTTATTACGACGTTTCTTTTCGCCGTTTCTTTACGCTACTCCAAGGAAATCTACGTTTTTCTTACTTGTTGCCAGGTTCATTCTTATTTAAGAAAGAAAAAAGATCTCTCAAAATTCGAACATTTTCACTCACGTAGAAGCAGTACAAATGGGCGTCGGGTCTTGAATTTCTTCCTGAAATGTCAATATCTTCAAGTGAGTCAGAGATATCTGTACTATGATTTTAGGATATTTCCGATCACATAAAAATCATAAATCAAGATTTACACAGCCCCACGTGACATGAAAATATAAAATTATCAGAATATATTTTTAATAATTCACAGGTATTTCGAGTGCATTATAAATTTCATAAGAGATAGACTCTACAACCTAATAATTTTTCAAAATGATTGAAATTTTGTAGATACCTGTTATTGATTAAAAAATATTTCTGATTGAATGCAGACCTGGTTGAAGGCCAGACGTGGTAGAAGAGGAGTGACAATTACGGCCAAACACGGGGGGGGGGGAGGGGCGGAGGGGGGAGGTCCTTTTAATCAGTACTCCTCGTTCCCCACAAAAAATGGGATTCTTTCGGAATTGCAGTCCGAGTTTGGTTAAGGGATATTAGCACTCCGCGTTAAGGCTCTCCTTTTTAAAAACTGATGGACAGGCACGGGAACCAATCTGTTCGTGCCCCCCCCCCCCCCGACCCACCCCCGCCTCAACCAGGGCTCGTATACCTTTTTTTCTTTTTTTTTCTGGTTTTTTTTTTTTTTTTGGCGATTATTTGGACTCAGGATGGAAATAAAAAGTGACCTAAAATACAGTTGAACACCGGTAACATTCCGAAAATTGGGACTCCTCTTTCTCCGGGGTGCTTCTATTTGTGGCTTCTTCATATGGAAAGGCAAATATTTATACATTTTTATCGCTATGAAGGAGAAAAGGATTATATGAAAATCCCACATGGGTTTCAAATATACGAACTATAAAATAAACGAAGTGATATCAATGGGAAAGTGAAGACTCTGAAATATAATAACTACGAAGGACCTGAAGACTCTTTTCCTTCCGAGAAATTTCCACGTCACTTGCAAAAACGTTCCATGGACCTTTGTGGAAGTGTCGTAAAAATTTATTGAAAGAAATGAACCTTCTGGGCCTTTGTCAAGTGAGAACGTTTCGAAAGTGACGTGAAAATGTCTTACAAGGAAAAAAAGCCTTCGGGTCTTTCGTAAATAAATATTGCACGAATTTTCATTTCCAACGTATTCAAATGAAATGTAGCCTAATGCATTATTTATATTATTTATGCACATTGTTTTCTCTGTGTTTTACAGAGCAGCGGGAGCAGCAGCATCGGCGGGCGGTCGTTTGGCTATGGATCAGTGAGTATAAAAAACACGTCCGTAACTATGGATCAGTGAGTATAAAAACACGTCCGTAAATATGGATCAGTGAGTAAAAAAACACGTCTGTAACTATGGATCAGTGAGTATAAAAAAACACGTCCGTAACTATGGATCAGTGAGTATAAAAAAACACGTCCGTAACTATGGATCAGTGAGCATAAAAAAACACGTCCGTAACTATGGATTAGTGAGTATAAAAAAACACGTCCGTAACTATGGATCAGTGAGTATAAAAAACACGTCCGTAACTATGAATTAGTGAGTATAAAAAAAACACGTCCGTAACGATGGATCAGTGAGTATCAAAAAACACGTGCGTAACTATGAATCAGTGAGTATGAAAAAACACGTCCGTAACTATGGCTATAAAAACACGTCCGAAACTATGGATCAGTGAGTATAAAACACGTCCGTAACTATGAATCAGTGAGTATCAAAAAACACGTCCGTAACTATGGCTATAAAAACACGTCCGTAACTATGGATCAGTGAGTATAAAACACGTCCGTAACTATGGATCAGTGAGAATAAAAACACGTCCGTAACTATGGATCAGTGAGTATAAAAAAACACAACCGTAACTATAGATCAGTGAGTATAAAAAGCACGTCCATAACTATGGATCAGTGCGTATAAAAAACACGTCCGTAACTATGGATCAGTGAATATCAAAAAACACGTCCGTAACTATGGATCAGTGAGTATAAAAACACGTCCGTAACTATGGATCAGTGAGCATAAAAAAACGCACCCGTTACAACAGATATATCTGTTGCCTATTTTGTTTCATATTTTTCCCCTGTTTTTTTTTCTTCTTCTTTTCTTTCTTATGTATGTTCCTTGTCTTTTTTTTCGTTTTCTTCGTTTCCACACATGTCCTCTTAAACGACCAGGAAAAGGAAAGCTGGCGTACATATATTAGACCATGACTTCTGGATCTACGTGCAATACTTTTTTACCTATGACGTCATTATTAAGATTTAATTTCGTACGTGAATTTTGATTCGTGACCATCAACCCTATCGCCATGCTAAAAATAATATTTGGTTTGTCCGTCGTTTATCTGTCGTCTGTCTGTCCTCCGTCTGCATGCCAGGTGCTAGAGTTTGGCCTCCTGCTACAAAGGAATCAAGGTTAAGATTGAGTACTACAGGGGTACTGGTCATATTGAAAGTATTGTCTGGTAATGATGAGGTGGTGTGTAGTGATGTGCCTGGGTGACACCTCCCTTCCCATCCAGATTCTAATGCCGGATTTCCCATCCCGATTCCCATCCATATTCCCTTTCCAGAATCGCATTCCACATTCCCATGCCAGATTCCCATTTCACCAGATTATTTAGCACAGACACAGATCGAACACAGTTTAGTACAATCATAAGTACTACTGTGTGTATGTGGTATGCCGTCCCCCTCCCTTTGCTAGACGCAGGGTGCGGTTTCGAAACAACCCCACGCATGACAGCACATATGAGATGTTGTGATCCCCGGCAAATCTCCGCTTCTTTTGTAAAATCAAAACCCAAGCAGCCTCTCAACCCCTCCCACACACACGTTCCAACCCCCCCCCCATCCCACACCCCACCCCCAACCCACCCACTTCACAAAAGAATAATCTCGATTTGCAGATTTCATTTTGTGGTGAATTGAGTGCATTGACAAACAGGCGTTTCTTTCACAGCAATTACAAGGCATTGTTTTGAGTAATCACTCACAAACGTTTGTGTGTATTTACCAGTTGAAACGCGGACTTTCTACGCAGCTCACATCCAAACACATCTCCTGGGTTCACTCTAAATTGATGATTAAGACGTACTGGGAATCCAAATTGAATCAGATCAGCGTCAGCGGCGGGTCCCAGGGTGGGGAAAGGGGGGAGGGTTCGTGGTTGCAACCCCCCCCCCCCCCTCCCCTAAATTCGTACAAAAATTAGACTGTTAAACTTCGTGTTTTCACCAAAAAAAATCCCGTAGTAAACTCGCTACTTTGGGTAATTTTTAAACTTAAACCTCACCCCCTCATCCCCACCCTCATCCACCCACCACCCCCTACACACACACACCCTTATCCCATCCCTGCCGACCAGAACCTTTAGCCGCACCTGAACATCACGGTCTAATGAACCTTGTTTATGCGCCTGCTACCACTGTCAGGTTTTCTGTTTGTTTGTCTGTCCGACAATTGCTCATTTCCGCACTTCACTGGTTGCCCTTCTCAGGTTAAAAACATACAAAAAGAAGAAGAAAAGAAAAGTACATAAAGAGCTGTGCACCTGTGTACACGTGACTCAACACGAACCCATGGATTGGATTTAATTCTCGGGCTTGTTTTTTTTTACAAGTCCGTTTCCATTGTTTTGTGATCCAGTTACAACGAGTTTGGGTTACCATATGCTTCCATTTTCTGCCTTATGGTAATATTATATTACCCATAGCCACAGAAACGCCATGGTAACTATGGCTGCATGTTAGCACTTAGCACAGGTAACTACTTCTTTAGCCATTAGGCATGTAGTGAAAATTCACATTTATTTATTTATTTATTTAGTTAGTTAGTAAGTTAGTTAGTTAGTTAGTTAGTTAGTTAGTTAATTAATTAGTAAGTTAGTTAGTTAGTTAGTTAGTTAGTTAGTTAGTTAGTTAGTTAGTTAGTTAGTTAGTTAGTTAGTTAGTTAGTTAGTTAGTTAGTTAGTTAGTTAGTTAGTTAGTTAGTTAGTTAGTTAGTTAGTTAGTTAGTTAGTTAGTTAGTTAGTTAGTTAGTTAGTTAGTTAGTTAGTTAGTTAGTTAGTTAGTTAGTTAGTTAGTTAGTTAGTTAGTTAGTTAGTTAGTTAGTTAGTTAGTTAGTTAGTTAGTTTATAATGTGGGCAACAGAAATATTGCACCAGGTTCCTGACAAAATAATATATATTTTAGGTCAAGTCCCCTTTTCACCCCAGCATTAATGGACATTGGAACAACGAATTGAGAAATTCTGCTTTGCTTAAGAAGTAATATTATACTGGTAAAGATGAAAACATAAAACACGACTGGATTCTCCTCCCTACGATGGCTCTGAAGGTCTTTACACTTCAGACTTCATACTTCTGACATATAAGTCTGAATGCTGACTTCAGACTTCAGACTTAACATTTCACACTTCATACTTCACACTTTGAATTGTCGAGAACAAATGTTTGTCCGAAGTATGAAGTAAGAAGTCTGAATTCAGATTTATAAGTCTGAATTTTGCGGTGAGGAGTGTGAAGTGTGAAGTCTGAAGTGTGAAGTCTGAAGTCTGAAGTGTGAAGTGTGAAGACCTTCAGAGCCATCGTAATACGAACTCCCTCTCTCAGTGCTATAACACAACAAGCTCACTTCATGACGTATATCAAGAGCCCTCTAATCAGGATCTAGGTGTGATTCCGGGGATGTTGCACAAAGCTTAGTGCCTTCCTATTCTAGTTTCTATATCAGGAGCTATCTAGTCCGTGCGAGGATTCAGGTGTGATTCCAGGGTTGTTGCACAAAGCTTAGTGCCTTCCTACTCTAGCTTCTATATCAGGAGCTATCTAGTCCGTGCGAGGATTCAGGTGTGATTCCAGGGTTGTTGCACAAAGCTTAGTGCCTTCCAATTCTAGTTTCTATATCAGGAGCTATCTAGTCCGTGCGAGGATTCAGGTGTGATTCCAGGGTTGTTGCACAAAGCTTAGTGCCTTCCAATTCTAGTTTCTATATCAGGAGCTATCTAGTCCGTGCGAGGATTCAGGTGTGATTCCAGGGTTGTTGCACAAAGCTTAGTGCCTTCCTACTCTAGTTTCTATATCAGGAGCTATCTAGTCCGTGCGAGGATTCAGGTGTGATTCCAGGGTTGTTGCACAAAGCTTAGTGCCTTCCTATTCTAGTTTCTATATCAGGAGCTATCTAGTCCGTGCGAGGATTCAGGTGTGATTCCAGGGTTGTTGCACAAAGCTTAGTGCCTTCCTACTCTAGTTTCTATATCAGGAGCTATCTAGTCCGTGCGAGGATTCAGGTGTGATTCCAGGGTTGTTGCACAAAGCTTAGTGCCTTCCTACTCTTTTTTTGTACCAGGAACCCTGCGAGGATTCAGGTATAATTCCGGAGTTGTTGAACAAAGCTTAGTGCCTTGCTACTCAGGAGCTATCTATTCACTGTGAGGATTCAGGTATAATTCCGGTGCTGCTGCACAGAGCTTAGTGCCTTCCTACTTTAATTTCTATACCAGGAGCTATCTAATCCCTGTGAGGATTCAGGTATAATTCCGGTGCTGCTGCACAAAGCTTAGTGCCTTTTTTTCTCGTGTAATTTCCACACATCTCATCCTTTACAGTGAGCAAGCAAAGACGACCCGGCCATATGTTGCGGCTTGCCTAAATCGTGAAGCTTGGAGCGCATCATCCGCTGCCAATCACCAATCACGTACAATATTTCTTTATAACACAAACCAGCGGTTTCGGTAATAACAACGGTTTACGAACCATGATAGAAGGTTAACAAAAAATATCTTTTTTTTTTCTTAAAAAATTGAAGGCTTTTTTGCAGCTATTTTTAACTATCACTGTTGTGATCAATTAGATTTCACTTTGAATGAGAGAGGGTGGGGGCGTGGGGAGGAAGGGGGCGGGGGGGGGGGGAAGCTAAGGGAGGTGGAGTGGCGGGATATTGTTTGTATTCATTCTTCACCAATCAATCTTTCCCAATCTATTGAGAAGTGGAACTACGTATTTTGTGGGGCAGGAAGTTAACATTTGTGTGCTCATCAATTTAGTGAAATACGTGCTAATTGCCTTTGTTTTAAATCTGAATATATGACGGAGTCATAGGAGGGGAAAGGGGGAGGGGGAAGGGGGAGGGGGAGGGGTAGGAGGGGGAGGGAAGTGGGAGGGGTTGGAGGATGGGGTTGGGCTTTGGAGGGGTGGGATAGGGGAGGGGACGGGGTGAAGGGATGGGGAGGGGGTGGGAGGGCTGGGGTAGGGTAGGGGATTAGAGGGGTGGGGTAGTGGGAGGGGATGGAGGGGTGGGGTAGGGGAGAAGATAGGAGGATGGGTATGGGAGGGGTAGAGAGATGGGACATCCGCCTACCTAAACATTCCTTCCCGATCACAACGTTTTATAAAAAAAAAAATTAAAAGTAAAAAATGAATCAGCTGGAACAAGTGATGCGAAATGCAGATATCCTTTATCGAAACTTCAGTGATTTTGATTCATCGCGTCCAAACAACGCCTTTGTTTGAGGTTTGCTAGTCTTGGTCAAAAAATAATTTTTCTCGACATCTCAGCATTGTCTGTGACTCAACGTGGGATGAACGTTAGATAATCAACGTCACTTAATTAGACGTTGATTTTATTCACGACCAAAAGACTTTTCTTCTCTGAGACAACGTTGGATACACATTGGAAAATCAACGTTATATAGACATCGGGGTTACATATAAGCAACAATCTCATCATATTATCGCTCTCCAAAAACAAAAGGGAAGCCATGACAGGTAATCTTCGAAAAGCGACAAGTTTGAGAACGTCCAACCATATCAGACTGTCAGCAGCACAAAAGCTTTTTCTCGTCTAGTTTTGGAAAAAAAAAATATTCTTAAAAAATGACTTGATACATATCTTCGTTACCGGATGACACAGATGAAGGAAGGCACAGAGGGGGGGGGGGAGGGGGAGTGACCAGTATGACACAGATGAAGGAAGGCACAGAGGGGGGGGGGAGTGACCAGTATACCTTATGACTGTCACTGTCTAAAAGGGCGGTTCCAAGTCTTTTTTTTTTTTTTTTGACTGCAAAAAGTAGCTCTCTTGCTGTTTCGACTTGCATTCGGAACCTTTTCACAACGCTGATTAGACGTGACGTCAGGAGACGTTATTTCGATTTCTATAATCAACTAAAAAAACTCGACTTTGATCCAAGGGCGGGTGGCGACATTTATCCAGTGACGTCGCAGTGTTTATGTTTACATTGGATTTATGTTTATGTTTATGTTGGAGATTGTTTATGTTTATGTTGGAGATTCTCCGTATTCTCCGTACGGACGAGGTTCTCCGTATTTTGGGGGAGAGTGCATGCTCGAACACAGATTATCCTTGGCAGGAGAAGTGGCGGGAGGAGGGGGGTGGGGGTGGGTCTATACCTTTTAAAGAGGCGTCGGAATGGTACACTCGCTTTTCTTTCATAAGGGTTATTAATCCATTAACGCGGGATGGGCGTTCGTTTACAGATGGAAAAGATAGATTACAGGCGTGGCAGGCACGGGATACCAGGGGCGTGGCAGGCACAGAAGGATATGCACATGTCTGAGCTCGCCATTGGTCTGCAATCGGTGCATCTGTTCACTTGCGAATGTGTTGCTGTATAACATGCATCCAGGCGAATTAATTGCCAGTTGCATGCTGCTCTTTCTTCTTTTTCTTTCTGAATTCTAGTACCAAGAACAGTTCTAATATTGCATAAACACAGTTTAGGCTACGGAAAATTAAATGCGTTGATAACAGGGAAATACTAAAAAAATAAGCATTTCAAAAATGCTGGTTTTTATCAAAGGATCTTGATTTTTCTTTTCTTTGTTTTTTTTTTTTTTTTTTTTTTTTTTTTTTTGGACTTGTTGGTGGCAAATCTTGGTCTACAGCCTGTGTAGACCAAGAATGGCAATGCTACTTCATGTCCTCACATTTGTAACAGAACATTTGAAGATGAAATATATGTATTTGTCTCACAAACGTACATTTAGCTTCAAAAAATGTCAACACCATGGGTACAAGGCTTTGGGGGTGCACATTTATTGTAGTAGATCCTCACGTATTTAGTAGGAACACAGGTAGTCAGTAGGTGGACACGTATTGTAGTAGGTGTGCACGTACTCAGCAGGCGTGCACGTATTGTAGTAGGTGTGCACGTATTCAGTAGGTGTGCTCGTATTGTAGTAAGTGCACACGTATTGTAGTAAATCAGCACGTATTGTAGCAGGTGCTCACGTACTGTAGTAGGTGCGCACGTACTGTAATAATCAGTAGCTAGAACATGGATGAAATTAACAGTCCTCATGTTAACTTGGCTTTGAATCTATTTTTACTCATCCCAGATCTTGTTGCTCATGCTCAACCACTCACCTAACCAAATGATCACTGCATGACCTCCAGTAGTGCGTTCATAGCATTAAGGAAATGCCCGCCAGCCATAATATGTTAACATACAGAGGAACGAAGTACTCCTTTTGACCACGCGGTATCTAACGCCTCATTACGGTAAATTACAACTGCTCCTCAGTGAAAAACAAAAAACAAACAAACAAAAAACAATACCACACACAGTTACATGTACCAAAAAAAAAAAACTTTTAATGCCTCTGATTGTTTAGCAGAGAGTCATTGGAATTACAACCAATAATAAAGAAACACATTGCCAGGTCTATAATTAGATCCAATAATCATGTCGATTTAAAGAAAAAAATATGTTAAAAAGGGATACTTTATTATTGTCGACACATTATTGAATTTCTTTACAGGATGCTCGGAATAAATGTCTACTTGACATAGTGACGCAGAAAATAAGAAACGTGTTTATCAGTTAATCTGGATTATCGATAACTCATCATGCATCAAATTCTATACATCACTGCAGGCCGAAAAGTAACCAGAGGAAAAAGCCTTCCTGAGTATCTGTGCGTTTGTTTTCGTGGAGCAGATTACTAGGATTATTGAACCAATGTGTCTTGTATAACTTAGCAAAGATTTGTATTCTTCTCATGTTCTTTCTGCCTGAAGCAAAGATTCTGGTGTTGTTGTTTTCGTTTTTTTCTTCTTCTTTCAAAATGGCCTCCATCTCGAGAGATAAAGACTGAATATTAGTGATATGAGCGTGTTACTTTCGATGCGATATAAAATGCCGGTGTACAACATGGATATTGAGTAGGATATATAAAAAGCGAGTGCGGCTAGGTGCCAAGAGGGTACAGGCATGTCTTACTATCACGGCAGCCACTTCCGGCCAAGGGTAAATACTGACTCTGCTTACAACGTTTTTCTTTTAGTCGTTATTTTGCTTTTACTAAAGGTTATTACTGAGCAGATACTAACTTAATGTGTAGTCAATATGAAGAAATATTGACCAGTAAGGAAATGTTGACCGTTAGACTTTAAGATCAACATTTTTACAGCTGGTCAATAATATCCTCATGTTGACTCGAAATAAGTAAATTAATGTTTTTGTTAGATATGACTTAACTGACGTTTTTTTGTTATAGCACATAAGCAAATATAGATAATACAGGTAAATAATTGCGATATCTATCGACATTTGCGTTCCGGGCATCAATGAAAATTATTACTCAAATAACAGTAACATTTGTTTACCTTTTTTGCAGTCAGGGTAGTACACATTTGTAATGCTGGAACCAGCCGGTTCCAGTTGGTTTGTGAGGGGCTGGGCTGTTTGTGAGGGGCCGGGCTGTTTGTGAGGGGCCGGGCTGTTTGTGAGGGGCCGGGCTGTTTGTGAGGGGCTGGGCTGTTTGTGAGGGCCCGGGCTGTTTGTGAGGGGCCGGGCTGTTTGTGAGGGGCCGGGCTGTTTGTGAGGGGCCGGGCTGTTTCCATATTCAAGCTCGAATTTCTAAGCCCCAGTAAAAAATGAACAATCCCAAATATATTCTTTCATCGTTCAGAGAGGAAAGCAGTAGAAAATGTTCTCGAAAAGAAAAAATTAATAACACGTGCTGTAAAAAGATGGAGGCTGACTTGATAATAACACCCCTGCCATCCCCCCGCCCCCCTCCCCCCCCCCCCCCCACCCGCTGACCTGTTCATGGACCGTCCATTTGGCACACAGTTACAAAAAAGCGTTACTATTTTGGGAGAGTTTAGTTTGGGACCTGATTCCAAGCGTAAACCTTCTATTTCTTTCCTATTTATTTTTCCAAAATGCCTTTCATTTTTTATGAATACGGAAGCCGCCGCGACGTCAAAATGAAACTCGATAGCGATCTGAAACAGCGTCCCTTTATGATGGGCTTTAGATACTTCTGACATCATAATTTTAAGATGGCTTTTAGTTCTTTTAGATCTGACAAAGCCCAACGTCCGATTTGTAAACGATGGGAAACTATATTTAACTGTATTCCCCAGCAGCGTTTGTGAGAAGCCCCCCCCCCCCCCCCCACTCCACAAAAAAATACAAGCGTGTCTTCAAACAACTGTTGTAATTTCACCGTATTATATGACTTTGCAATGATCCCATATTGTTTTGGCTTCCAGTCTGTTTTGTAATATCAGAAAAAAACTCATTTTTAGTGACGTCGCTTTATTGTCGTTATGCTTGTGGCCATTACAATTGAAGGGGTCCATGCATAAACTTGATAACTCCACTTATCAGGAAAATGCACTATTACCACCACAGTATTTCTTGGCCTCTGTTCTATCACATATGTAAGTTTTACACCTCAAAACCGATTAGAAGTGGGGATTTTTGAGAAAAATGCGATGGGAAAAACCTATGTTTGTTACTAAAATTTCAAACTTTATAGCGTTTTTCTCCACTGCTGATAACTGCAGTTATCAAGTTTATGCATGGACCCCCTCCATTGCGATATCAGAACGACAACGTCACGAAAATAACTCACGTTGCCACGAAATAAAGTCGGATCAAGTGACGTTACAACGATGTATTCGATCGACAAAATTACTTCTGTACTTCGACGTTTGGTGTCACTACTACGCAGCAGTAAGTACCGAATGGGTATCACTTTCATCATGTTGATTCCGTGGTGCTGTCGCTCATCAGCCACTTTGCTAGTATAAATGTAAATGAGTGTGCGTGGCCACGACTATTTCTACGTCTGACTATTCTTCGGCATATGCTTCTTAACTTTTTTCTAGAGAAGGAGTTATCTGACTTTCTTTATGTTAGTACATTGTCTGGCAACACGCATAGATCTTTATTTTGTTTGTTTTTAAAAAATATATGTTATTTCTCCACAAAAATATCATGTCAATCATTATTAATTCTATGCACATGAAAATATCTACAAATACCTTAATGTATCGTATTTTGGTATCTTTGATCTTTCTTTTTTTTTTTTTTTTTTTTTTTTTTTTTTTTTGTCGTTTTCATAAAGCATGTCCTTTTTTCAAAATTGTGATAGGCAACATGTAAATCTTATTGAGGAGAGTTTTTATTCTAACATCTGTGGACAAAACGGATGCGACTTAAAAGACTGTCATAATGTTCCGTTTTATACTGACATGCTGAGGACGAATTTTAATTTTGGGTACAGTAGAACCTAGTTAATCCGGTCAGCGTTGGGGATGAGAAAATTTGCCCGGATTAACAAGGCGTAAGGATTACTCAAATTACACAATAATGGCTTAATGTGCCAACTAAATAAATCACTGTAGGTAATGTATCGAATCTGCTCCCTTCCCTCACCACCCCCCCCCCCCCCGCCCCCCCAATAATGTCTCCTTGTTTTGTCTATCAATTTTACACAGTTCGCAAAGATTCGCGACTCCTCAATTTCCCAGCATTCTATGATATTTTCATTAAATCCCACGACAGAAAGATTGAAGCTTAATTGAACTTCTTGATAAATTACAGTGAGGGAAACTGTTAAACTTGAATTAAAAACAGAGAGCTATCAATATATCTAGAAGTTCGATAGACTCTGTTTGAAAAAAAGGAAAGAAGGAAACCTTATTTCTCCCTTTGTACCCCCTCCCCTAAATAATAATAATAATAATAATAATAATAATAATAATAATAATAATAATAATGCATCACACAAAAACCCAGCTCGTAAAATATTTTACCAACAAATCCTTTAACAACATTTACACAATACTGTCTTCCTTTTTCTTTCCATTTTCAATTTCAACTAGAACTTTATTTCGCTAGCGAAATGTTAGACACTTGACAAAAATTAAATGCAAAAATACTTCCTTTAATGGGTTATTTCTTGAATAATATATTGCAAACAACACAGCTTGAATACGTCTTATAAGCCGAGTAGTGTTTGGTTTTTGCTGGCTTGAGGTTTTAGTGACTGAGCAGGCTGTACGCAGTGTTATCTATTTATATTGACGCTGTGAGAACTCGCACAAAGCTCAGCAACTGTGTTCTGTGATGTACTTTAAATACGCTAGCGAAATAAGGTTCCAGTTATCTATTTATTTTTTATTTTACAAACGGGTCAAATATTTATGAGCTGGAGTTCAGCTGAAATCAAATAGGCTTTGATTCCCTTTTTCGTTTTTTTTTCTTTTTTTGTTTTTGTTTATTTTATTTATTTATTTATTTTTTTGCTGTTTTGCGTTTTGTTTCACCCCAACTCTCTATAACAAATAAAGCAAAAAAAAATACCAATTACGCAAAATATCAAACCCCTAAAAGAAGGAGTGATAAAAGAAGGAGTGATAAATGTCATGACCGTATCAAAACGAACGAACTATCAGTTTATAAACCTCTGTCTCAATCTACAAATAAATTAGGTTTATATATATATATATATATATATATATATATATATATATATATATATATATATATATATATATATATATATATATATATGACAGTCGATTATATAAGTTCCAGCTCGTATATATATATATATCTGTGTGTGTGTGTGTGTGTGTGTGTGTGTGTGTGTGTGTGTGTGTGTGTGTGTGTGTGTGTGTGTGTGTGTGTGTGTGTGTGTGTGTGTGTGTGTGTGTGTGTGTGTGTGTGTGTGTGTGTGTGTGTGTGTGTGTGTGTGTGTGTGTGTGTGTGTGTGTTTGTGTGTGTGTGTGTGTGATTATCATAACTAATTTAATTTCAGTAGTTTAAATTTAAAACATATCTGATTGCAGGTTGGATCCGACACATCCTCGATAAGAAGTTTCGGCAGCTCCCGAGGCTATGGTAGTGGAAGTGTAGGATCTTTGAAGTCCACATTTGAATCCTCACCTAACCCATATTCCAGTTACGACAAAGGAGGGGGCTACCGCTCCAGCAGTGCACACCGCCCCAACCTGGATCGCTCACTCAGCTATGCGGCTCTCAATTCGGGAGCAGTCTCATCTATCAGGGATAAATTTGATCCAGGTCCTCAAAGAGTGCCAACTCGGGAGCGGTATTCATCGCTTGATCGATACAGTAGTCATTCCGCAGATTACGGATCACGCGCTGGGTATGGATCAGACGCTGACGTTGCGAGCGCAAGATCGTACGGCTCCTATGGCCGATCACCGTCGTCAACACGGTCCTATTACGGCCGTGACTACGGCCGCGAATCATCGAGAGAACCTTCTCCCCCTCGATACAGCAGCAGATCCTCCAGAGCTGATTATGAGAGTTTATCGAGCCCCAGACGTACGTCATATGGCGGTCGTGACTTCAGTACGTCACGAGACACAGGAAGAAACTACGACTCAGGAAGAAGTCCTTATAGTGCTGGATTAAGTAGTAGCAACAAATATGGAGGCGGCGGTTATAACTTTGGCTCTTCATATGTACCTGAATACAAATCAAAATCCTCTGATTATGTTCTTACGCCTTTTGAAAGCAGACGGCAGACGGTAACAAGAACAGCAGAGCCCACTTTGACTCCGTTTGGGAGCAGATTAGGTCGAAGTACTAGTCACGTAGATGTCTCCTCCTCGAGACCTGGGTATGACCGCCAAAGTAGTGACCACAGCATAAAGGCATACGATAGGCAGTCGTCACGAGAAAACATTACAAAGCCGCCAAAATTCGAAGAGAAGCCACCACGAAAGGAGGAGCAACGAAGACGACGATGGATTCCGGATGAAGATCTTTCGAGCGAGAGCTGTGAAGAACCTGAGGATCCACGAAAGCGAAATGTAAATGTCATCTATCGCACCAGCAGGGCAACCAGTCCAATGGAAATAGACAAAGAAGGAATGCTTGATGAAATTTCAAAAATCAACAAACAAAAACGACGGCGATTAATCTCAAGGACAAAAACTAAGGAGTACCCACGTAAAAACTACAAGAGAAGACGCGAAAAGCCTGATGCATATGATTTTGGACACCAAGTGGATACTGAAGAAATGGACAGACTTTCTGGTAGAGTCCGTTATATTCGTAACAAGTTTAGGGAAAAACTTCAAGAAAATAAACAAAACTTATATGGTACAAAACAAACAGGACACAATACCCCTCAAAGTCGACCCAGTTCAGGTTATTCTAGCTATGCTACAAAACCTGATAAGGTGCGGCGATCTCCAAGCGTTGATGAAGGTAAAACCAGACATTCCACTGTATCTGCCACTAATACTGATCTTGCAAGAAGGCGTAAGCAGGGACCATTGTCACCCAAACAAAATGAAGCTTTACCGAAGCAAAGTGCCTTTAAAAGGATAGACAGACCAAGAAGACAAGATGACATTCCTGATGAGTATTATGACAACGTTCCGGAAACAGACATGGAAACTCACCAGGGAAGTCAGTGGGAGGAAGAGGAGGAACCTGCGGTGCCAACACAAACGTCTTTCCTTGAGCGAAGGCGACGATGGCAAGAGAGAGAACAGGATGATGCAGAAGTAATGGCTTTAACGCCCGAAAATCTCAGCTTAAAAGAGACCATTGATAAAGTTAAAAGCTGGAAAAAGCAATTACAACAAACACCTCCAGAAACTCCAGTACCAAAAGAAACACCGTTGTCTCCCAAATCACGGCAATTTCACAGACAGCGATCAAGAACAAACAGTGGGTCAAGAGGCAGGAGAAGTTCGTGCGAATCGGGTCCTCCGTCGCGGCAACACTCAGGAGAACGACTTCTATCTGACGATTCAGAGGAGGAGCTTTACCAACGACCTAGAAATAAGATGATGTCAGGTGCTCGACCATTTCCACCTGAAAATGAGACTACATTAATACCACCAACAAGAATAAAGAAACGAATTTCTTTTGATGAGGATAGAACACCATCTCCGTATGACAACTTGGGCAACAAATTAAACGTTGATCGAACCCCATCGCCATACGATAATCTTGGTAATCAAAGGCCACCTCGCATACGAGTTGATAATGTCGAACAGGACTACTGTCACCAGCCACAGATGTATCCAGTAAAGTCAGCGGACAGTCTGGCTAGCTTTGGGGACGAGTCTTCAGTCATATCGGATGAGGAGCCGCGATTTAACAGAACGCAGTCTATGGCTTCACTGCACACAAATTCAACTGCTCCAAGACCACGACGATACCATACAAGTCGTGCCATGTCGATGGATTCGCTCAACAAACAGGATAAATCAACTAGTGTTACTTCTCTGCCTGATCTCATCGATGATAACAGAAGACGCGGACCATACATCAGTCATAGCATCAAAGATATTGATTCGTTTCTGGATTTTGATGACACTGAAGATGATCCTGATTTGTGGTCTGATGATGAATACGAAGAAATGAAAAAGAATAAAGCCAATCAACAACGGCTGTCTGGAGTTGAGAGATCAAGTAGTCCGATTGAAGTTGAGTATAGTTCTTATGATGAGGAAGCCATTCCCGAGCAGAAATCACTCGGAATGAGGAGAAAATCATGTTTACCTGAATGGATGTCCCCACTCTTACCGAAATCGAATAAAGCTAAAACAAATGAGCAGGATTATATAAGTGATTACAAAAATATTGATGATTACTTTGATCCAGACATTGTTCAAGAAAACACTAGATATTGCAGAAGTGAAAGTCTTGAGGGTCGTTCTCTTCTCCACTTGGACATACCGAACACGCAAACAATAGATGAGTTTGGCTCCTGTGCAAGCATCTTAGATACGCCAGTACCAGAAACTCCCGACGTGCCTCTTGCACCCAGACCAGTATTTTTTCCTGTGTCACCAAAGCCTGTAGAAGAATCAAAACCCAATTCACAATCATTGGACAATCTTGAAGCATTAGACCCAGATGGCTCCTTATCACTGAAGAGATTAGCTAAGAAACGACCTCAATTAGATAAGACAAGGTCTGTTGGAAACCTGGATGACCTAGATTCTATTCTTACCACCTTGTCTTCTTCTTCTCTTGGAAGACGTAAGAAAAAACCCCGTGATGAGTCATTAACGTTCGACCTATTTACCAGAGATGCAAAAGACGATCTCAAGAAAGAGGCGGAAGAAGGCATTCAAAGTCCAAATAAAGACATGCCTGTCGCCTTTAATCGTCAAGAATCTGAAGATCTCTTGGTTGATGTCAGTGATGTGACAAGTCCACTCTCTCCTGTAATCGTGTCTCCACCAGTCAATGGCGTTTATCCTGCTAATTATTCATCCGAAGCAGTGCGCAAGGCAATACGTTTAGAGCTTGAAAAGGGAACAATAACCACTGCTGAGCTCCTTGATATTTGCAAGAAAAACTTACCGAAGAAACCACCATGGATTATTTCAGAAGAAGACAAATCCTTCACCGGCTACAATAGCATAGACGCCCTATTAGAAGACCTTGGAGTGGATGTAAAGAAGGTAAGATAGTGACATTTTCTTTACAAAGTTTAGCGTTGGAAATAAAATAGATCCAATACTAGCATCTAATCTATAAAGGTAGTTGATTTAGAAAATAAATAAAATAAATTCTTTGATCTTTAACGTTACAATACAGTTAAAAGTCAAGGTTTCAAACGCTTTAACCATTGCAAAGCCTTATTTAGATTAGTCTGGTTAAAATGTCAATGTGGTGTATATTTCGTGTTTTAGAGATGCCACATTTTGTTGCTTTAGCTATACCACGTATTCAACGGTGTTGACACCCATTTTTATATTGTAGAAATACAATCTTGTGATTAAGTAAAATTCCCTTGAGAGAAATTACCTGTTTTGTGTTTGTGTGTCTGTGTGTGTGTTTTGCTTTTTTCTGTATGTTTTGCAAGATTCTTAAAGTCTTTAAAATTTCTATCTGTAATCTAGTAACAAAAAGCCTCTTAACGTATTTTTGCTGCCACTCCTACCATCACCAGTCCCCGTACTTCTTCTATAAGTAGAGTAATAACATGCAATTTTCCGTAACAATGTTTCATTTCCAAAAGCAATTGTAGATAATGAAGTCCTGTGTACGCTAGCAAAGCTATGAACACAAACATGGTATTTTAAGAAAAAAAATACAGATAACTCTTTGTTGCTAATAATAATATCCATATGAATATCCCCTGGTCCATCTATATTCAGTTTACTGGGAACAGATTTCTCTTTTTCAGAGGAAAAAAATGATTTATTCAGTACCTTCACTATTTGCCAGCTTTCTTTCCCGGAACGTATGCAACTTTTAAAATGAAAGCATTCCGTCGTTAATTCTGTAAAATTTGCCCACAAAATGCCCCGTTACTGTTCGCCATATTTGTGTTATTTTCTATTAGATTTCCATTTATCTTTACAATCTATTTCGCAATACATTTTACAAGCGTTGTGGGAATGAACTTGCCAATTTACTGTGGGAGAGATCATATGAGGTCAGAAGAGCTTACTATTAATGCTGTGCATACCTCTATGACACATAGATGGTCAGTTTCGACACAAAAATGTGTGATCAAGTTCAGCAGTTTAGGTAAATTGGTGTCAAGTTCATCACAATGTCATATGACCTTCAAGGATAAATTCTGTTGAATTTAACTCTGTTATAGAAGGGTATAACTGGATAAATATTTATTTTAGAGATTTCATACACCACTAGAAATTTAAAAAATTTCTAATCTGATCTTATCTTAATGACGATATATAGCTATTAAATTTCCTTTTCTCAGCAATCATCAAATAAATGAAATATAAATTTCATAATGCGCTCACAACTGAACGTTGCACATCATTTAAGTTGTGTTTTTCATTGAGAAATTAATATGTTTTATCGTTTCAAGTAAATGCATTAACTAAATTTATGGAATTACACTTTCATCCCTTTCGCTTTTAAGCATTTTGCATATCGAAACTAAAAAGTCATGCTATAAAATTCCATCGAAATCAGGGAATCACTTAAAAAATTTGTAATTGCTGATATATCCATGGAATATCCCAATTTTAACAGGTTTGCAATTGTGCGAATGCAGTATCAGCTGTGCTGCTATAAAATTCAATATGGGTCCCAACTGGCTGGTTTGCACCCGCCAATCCTTTTACTCCTGTTGTGTAGCTGGTAAGAATTCTTGACAAGACTACAGATCCATGTGCTTGTCCGCAATTAGCCCATTACATTCAACCGTAGTGATATGAATTCGGTTATTTTTTAACATAATACAAGGGTAACAAAACTACATCTAAACAGCCAATTCTTTGCTTTTACAGATGCGCACATATGTTACTGTCGTTAATATTTACGTTTTTTACCATGCAAATTCATGTTTGTTTTTAACGTTTAATTATCAATTGAATTGTTTTATTATTAAAATAATTTGGATGTTATACATCCAGTATTTGTTCTGTGAAATGAGAGTTTAAACTGTCTGGATGAGAGCGTGAGTACAAGCTTATCACGCGCACCGAGTGATAGTGATATAAAAAAATGGTATATAAATTTACGTTATAACCGCGTACGAAACTCCGCTCGTCACATTCATTCGAACGCCATAGGTACAAGCCGATATGATGCTGAGAAAGGCTTTGTGACGAAACTCTTATTGTTTTGTGTAATGAAAGGCCATGTAGCACTCAGGCAATGTCACAATACTAGAAAGTATATGAGTCTTAAAAGGCTTTATTTTCTTTTTTGTTTGACTACCTAAACCATGATTATTTGTGTTTGTGTTATAATAGCGACAGACCACTTGTGCAAGGCAAATGAACTCACCGCTGCGCGTACGTTCACAGGCCTCCTATGCGTGCCCGAATCAAAGTACCCTGTCCCTTGATCTCTCCCTGTAATAAAATAATAAATAAAAACTATGACCCATCAGAGACAGAGAGAGAAGAGGGCGGGAGAGGGAGAGAGAGAGCGGTTAACCGCCACAAAGGAGTTTCGAGCCAACTTTAGTAAAGGCAGAAAGCCTGCGTCTTACTGTTTAATAAAATGTTGTAAATGTAAAAAGTTTCGACTGGTGGTCTATTAAAACCTTACAAATTGATAGGCAAAATGACAGCTATACCACCCGCTCGAGTACCTGATATAATAAACACAATCTCTGGTAAACTAGTTTCTTCTGGCACTCCTCTAAGATATTTACAATTCCTTAGTTACGTGGTAAGATGGATGTAAAGTACGCAGCCCCATTAGTGTATAGCGTGGCATTTTCGATACTTGAAGAGCGGAGGATTCGACTCTACTTATCATATATATATGGTGAAATATCCATGCTTGCTACGTACTTGTACAAACCGCCAAGATGTATGATAGAGAACGTTCAATAATGAAAAAAGAAATAAAGAAATAAGAAAAACACCTATCAAGGAGAAAATGGAAATAAAGTGATTGAAGTAAAAAAAATGTGTTACGTAAAAAAGATCAAGGAACAATATTGAAATCAAATCATTTAACCAGAGCTGGTATGATTTAAATTAACTGATTTTTATCATGATTTAAATCGCGATTTAAATCAAAGATAAAAATCGGCAAATATATTTTTTTTAATTTTCAAGGTGAAAAAATATACAAGTGGTTTTGTTAAAATAAAAAAAACGTCTTTTCGTGTAATATCCAATGCACAACGGTCGTCAGCTGACTAGTACATACTCAACAGAAACCCTTGAACAAACATTAGAAGCACGCTTCTGTCCTCTCAGTGTTTAAAGAAAACAGCGTTTCTTTCTGTTTTTGTCATGGAACGCATCTTCACTTGTTATTTGATTAAATCAAAGCTGTATTGGTGTATCGCTATCTGGTAATTAAACATGCGGGTAGCTTTCCACTGCCTGGTCACATTTTGTTAATTTGCTTAAATGATATATTGTTACACGTGTGCCAGATAACAGAGTAACCTATTCACAGTCAATTTGCATTCCCGCGTTGTTCACAACCAAGAAATTACAACACAGTTTCGCCAGCTGTTTAATAGGGTAATAACTTGAAATCAACAATTGTCTTTTCTGTCAACTAAGTGACCACTGAATTTCTTATTCCATTTGATACCTTTGTGTGTTCTAATCAGCGGGGCAAGGGAAAGGAATCAAATGCGTGTTTTTCATACTTTATGGCGTCATTGATTTTTAGAGGATATAAATAATAAAACTGATTTAAATAAAAAACAAAACTCACGACATTTTTAGTCTGATCTTTACTAACTCTGTAGGGTATCCTGCAAGCTTAGTCTCTGTTTAACTGTCTAACTTTGAATAGAAATAAAAGAAAACCCCTTCAAGTAAAAATTATATTTTCCGAGTAGGACAAGAAAATGGCTTGATAAATATAAGATTTAGGTAACCCTTTATACTGAATACGAAGTTAAGACGAGTTAAGACGCATCCATATTTTCAAATGAAGCTTTAACTGAACGAAAATAAATACCAGCCAATGGCTGAAGACGTAAGTTTGTGAAGCAGTGTATTTATGCCGAGGAAACACCCATAATAAAAACTATTTATAGCAGAGGAAATCCTTTGCATAGATTAGTACGCCATTTGTATCATGTTCAAACTAAATGTTCCCAGTCCCATTCACTGGGAATTTTGTATATTTGTTTGATAAGCTAGTGGATAGTGTGATTTAATTTTGAACATTTTATTCAGCTGCACTGCAGAGGATATTTATTTTTGGAACTATTTCGGCGAGTAGCGGATGTAAACAAATTACCTGATGCGAAAGCAGGCATTGACAGTTTATTCGCAACATGGCTACCCTGCAGTCGAGAGTGCAGTATTTAGATGATATAGATCCATTTAATAGCACAAATTTTCCGGAACCGACGCGACCACCAACATTTGAATTTTTAATAAATGTTCCTCTTTGCAATCAGATCAATGGAGTTAAACGTTTATTGAAAGCACCACACAAAGTAAGTAGTTTGTTGGCAGGTGATCTGCATCAGTTCTCTTGTGTACGAGTACGGTGCTTGCCGTAAATAGGAAGTTTAGAAATGACAGTGAAGTGTAATGCATCAGACATTCTTGGTGCATTTGAAAAAATATATAGAAGGTTTCATATTAAGTATAACTTTTTGTTTAATTTTATTTTCGTGCTTACTGCTCATTTTTTTCTTTACGAGAGAAGCGATGTGAAAATTGCACAGCGGTATCGAAATGGACCAAATGCATTCCTTGACAACTTTGACAAAAGTTAAAAACGTTCTTTATTAAAATATAAAAATATGTTATTATTGGTTCGCCTTTGAAGAAAAAGTTTTAGGGAGTACGGTTATAAAACAGTCTGTCTTTTCATATCGCTCCCTGCATAGCAGGTCGTACCTCAGCTGAAAATACCTGAGAGATGGGGAAGGGGGGGGGGGGCGAAGAAAAGCCAAACCACATTTTGGTTCAGAATGAATTACAACATGAAATATTCGATGTTTAGGAAACCAACAAAGACTGGGTGATATCAAAGAAATGTTGTTGAGCATGGTTTTGTAGTGTTGTTCCTGTCCTAGTGTTGATGTTCCGGACAGCAGTTTAAAAAGCATTTTTGATTGCAATCATTTGTATGTGTGATTGGACATACTAGTTTCATCGGCAGTTTGAACGGGTCCCATCCAGCAGCTCCAGCTTGATTGTGATCGGAGGGGCATGGAGGCGCTGGGGTTGCACTAGCACATTTTTCGCCCCTTACAGTGATTAGTCATCCGTGTCGAAAAATAAGACTCGTGTGCACTTTTTTTTTGTGTGTGTGATTTTGTTTGTTTTGTTGTTGTTGCCTTTTTTTCTTTGCATATATACTTGTACGAAAGTGGGCACTGGTGGGTATTGTGACTTATATTGATCTATACTCTGTACCCCATATCCGGTGTGACTGGGGACAAGAAAGGGAGCTGAGATCCACACGTCTTGTAAACTTAGCGTTCCTTTCTTTTTTCCAGTTGGAAGATTGTGCTCTCCAACTGTACAAGTACAATAACGGACAAGGGGATTACGGCACCTATCTTGATCTAGAATCTTCTTTGGAAGAGCAGTATGATGAATTGGAAGGATTTACTGAGTGGTAAGTAAGGCACAGATCAGTCGTGGCAAAAAAAGTGTTTCCCCTCCCCATTTGCATCTGTTATTGAGTTCCATCGCTTTTTTTGTTTGTTTGTTTTTTTTTTTTTTTTGAGAAGTGTCAAAAAAATGGGCTGGGGGGGGGGGGGTTCTTGAATAAATATTCTGCATCTAAGACAACGACATGCAAGCGCAGAAATTAAATCTTCCAATTCAAGAGAGTTGTTAATTTTACTTCGATAAAAATTAGCACGAAAGGTAAACTCGCGACAGCTGTGGGTTTACTCTGTGAGAGAATTTGTCTTTAAGATCCCTCTCCGCCCTCTCCCCTCTGTTATTTCCCTCCCTCGGGTTTTATAGATGTCTCACAGTTATTCGTAGAGTGAGAGATATTTGAGAACTACTTGTGCTGTCTGTGTACTTTTGGGCCTGTCATCCTGCTTATGTAAGTAAAAGGTAATCATAAGAAAGAAAGAATGACGTGCTCCAGTTCATAAAACGTAATCCTTTGCAACATAATATTTGCTATTCGTTTTCATTATGTTTTTTTGTGTGTGTTGTGGGATGCAGTGTTACAATCTCACTTCTTGTTTCTTTTTTTTAGTGGTGAAGTCATTTTAACTAATTGCAATTGATGAGCAAGATATTTGAAAAGAGAATGTGAAGTTTGTTGTGCTTTTTTTTTCAAAGTATTTCACGGTGACACTGTTACGTCTTTTCATGTGCACTTGGCACGCAACCTCGTGGGTGACCTCGAATACAATATCAGCTTGTGCTCCACTTGGCAGGGGACTAGAACGACAATAATCATTCAATAAATCTTGAATATTGTTAAGTCTATGAATTTGTTTTGTCCAGGGGATTGTTTCAAAATATCGGATTGCATTAGTTTATATACCATTCATTTAGCGGTTACTCAGGGTATTATACGTTATTTTATCTGACGCGAAGAAACGGAATACGATAAAACGAGTTTATACGGAAAATGCAGCGAGAAATAAACGAGTACCCACCATATGCCTAGAAATAAGCAAAGGCGGCAATAGCTGCTGTTTACCTGGCCTTAGTAAGGTATTGATTGTTTGTGTGTGAGGCTGAGTCAGTAGTCTAAAAATATATCGCTAATTTCTTTGCTCCTTCTTCTTCTTACTTGGTGCACGTTTGAAGTGATTTTAGGGAAAGAAAAAAGTGCGATATTTAGGAAAAAACAACAACTACAAAGCAACAAATTACAGGATTCTAGGGGGTGATTTAGTTTCAACGTCGGTGGGTGTATATCCTCGAAGTAAATGCTGTATCTCTTCATCAAGGAACAAGTAGTTTACCTTTTCATGGACTTCCCATATGTATGTATTTACTGTGGCTCATACTCAGGGTTGGAAATCGGCGGGGGCCCCGAGTCCTCCTTAATTCGGCTTGGGCCTACGCGTCTCAAGCTCGTGAGTGCCCAGAGATTCCCCCGAAAAATTTCCTGACTACATATATACATATATTCCCCCCTCCTACCTCTAAACTTTTCGTCCCCCCCCCCCCCTGTATTTTGCTCTACAAGAGCTCATAGGGCCACCAAACAAACAAAAGTAATTTCTAGGTCCGATTGATTTAATTCTTTCAATACAATTTAGTTCACTTCGCTGTTCCTGTTCCATACGAAGCCGTGTTTATTTCCGAGCATTGCCTTTATAATGCGTACATTCAATCTAAGTCATAAGACCTGCTTTGACTCTCGGGCCAGTTATTGAACAACATTTGATTTGACAGCAATAATAACGTAATGCGCATACCTCAAATTGTTGGCATGTCTCCTGTTAAAAAGGACGTCTTGTCTTCCCGTTGTCTTGCTATAAAAATGGCAGTTCTTATAACGGCCCTTTTTCCATTCTACTTTGGAATGCTCGTATTTCTGTATACAGTCTGGTGGATTTTCAAAAAGGAATTAATACTTATAATTCTGGCTGAACTTGTAACTCGCTATTATTTAAAATAAGAGTATATCAAGTAAACAAGATTTTACGCATGTTTTTGTTATTTGTCAAACAAGACACAATAGATCAAGTTAATCTTTCGGAACAGACTAACGCAGATTAAGGACAATTCAACTTCTACGATTCTCTGTATATTTCAGTTTGACTGAGCCTCATGAGTCTGTTTCGGGAATACACTCACTTTATCTATAGTACCTAATTTCCCCTTCAACAAAAACTATGCAGATTCTTATTTTCTTCAGGTATTCTCATTTTAAATAATGGAGTGGTTTTTGTGTAATGTTCGAAGTAAATAGCGATTAATGTAAGATGGTTGGGGGTCGAGTTTTTTTTATTTATTTAAGTTTTTTCGCGAACTTAGATCAGTGTTCGTTGGGGTTGATACGTGAGAACTTTCACATGTTATTAATCTGATGCACATAGCAACGTTAACGTTGATTTTTTTTCTTCATAAATCTAACAAAAATTGTAGTGCGTCATTTTTTTTTTTTTTTACGAGAACTCCACCCAGAATGTTTTCACCACGCTTTGCGAAACGTACTAATCTTTCTGATGGTAAGATCTATTTTGTTTTCATTGCTACCATCTGTCTGAGTTCAAGAGAAAATTGCTTACATGCCTGAGAAACCAATTGCACTGTACTTGCCTTTCCTGGCTTTTTTTTTTCATTCACAACCAGTCTTCAAGGCCCAAATTGGGGAGGGAGGGAGGGTTAGGCCTCAGTCACGGTTGAAGATTTTACGGGGATATTCGTATTTCGGTTAAACGTTGGATATTTTTGAACGTCCGACAGGTTCATGTATATATTTTTAATTCTGGAGATCAGAAACTGTTGTTTTAGTGTCCGGGACGAGGGGGTGGGGGAGGAGTGTTGGGGGTGGGCGCCTACAGGTGATGCCCTGTGAAGTTGCAACTTTTTTTCAAACATCAGATCAGAAGACCGAAAGTGTTGTGGTTTTTGTTTGTTTGTTTGTTTTTTTTTTTCTATTTCGATATTTGAACGTGTTGGACAGTCTCACACGTGTTGGACATTCTCACACGTGTTGGACATTCTCACACGTGTTGGACATTCTCACACGTGTTGCTTAGGCCCGAACTGCCACTAAGCGTGATAATTGAGTTACCGCTTACATGACACTGAGTGTCCATTTGAGTGTCCATTATCTTGTTTGTTGCAGTAAAAAGAATGCCATCATTCTGAGGACACAGCTTTCTGTTCGGGTGCATGCGTGCATTGGTAAGTCTCTTTTTTATTTAATGAAAAAAAAAATGAATACGTAACTGCAATATTTTTACTCATTAAAAATAGTAAGTAAATAAAAATAGGTAACCGTAATGTTTGTTTTTATGTAGAGTAGCTTTTAAAAAGGACACGTCGCATTGCCATTTTGAGGCTCGCAGCGTAATAGGTCAGAGCAATATAAGTGTAAATTATTTTATTGCAAGGTTTGCTTTTTATTTCATTCCACAGTTGTGCGTGACGTGGTGTTAAGGACTTGCGTCTTGAGGGAATTCTAGACCTGACGTTTGAGTTTTCCCGAGTTTTGTTTGTTTCCCCTTTTTTGTTTGTTTTTCC
>OX457027.1:97948889-98024093 GCA_949752745.1 Protula sp. h YS-2021 | reverse complement strand
CCACACACACACAGACACACACAAACCCTACTGCCCACATATACACAGACACACACAAACCCTACTGCCCACACATACACAGACACACAAACCCTACTGCCCACACATACACAGACACACACAAACCCTACTGCCCACACATACACAGACACACACAAACCCTACTGCCCACACATACACAGACACACACAAACCCTACTGCCCACACATACACAGACACACACAAACCCTACTGCCCACACATACACAGACACACACAAACCCTACTGCCCACACACAAACATACACAGACTCAAACAAACCCTACTGCCCACACACAAACATACACACAGACTCAAACAAACCTTACTGCCCACAGAAACATAGAGACACAAACCTTACTGCCCTCTCACACACTTAGAGAGACACACACACGGACAGACACAGACGCTCACATAGACACACACAGACACACAGAGACACACACAGACAAACAGGCACACACAGACGTACACACACAGAGACACACACAGACACAAACGTTACTACCCACTCACAGACTGACAGACACAGAGACACAGACACTCACACAGACACACACAGACACACGCACACACACAGGCACACACAGACCACAGACGTACACACACAGACACAGACACAGACGCTCACATAGACACACGCAGACAAACAGGCACACACACATACACACACACAGACACAAACGTTACTACCCACTCACAGACTGACAGACACACAGACACAGACACTCACACAGACACACACAGAAACAGACAGACACACAGACACAAACTAATGTTACTAGATCAGCTCATCAAAGTCGACTTTTCTGAAAAAAATTACTTCATAACACAAAACCTTTATGCTGAGCATTGTAGAATATCACAATAACGACCAACATGTGTGAAGGAGGTCTTAAGTTATCTCAAATATTTACAAAACTACCTTTCGATCTCAGCGAAGGGATAATACGCACCCAATGGAAGAAAGATAAACAAATGTCGATTATGTGTTAATACCACAGAAAGTTTTTTTTCAGAGAAACATTTCTTAGTGTTCATAAATACTCGAGAACAGTGGAGGGTTGGGGGGGGGGGGCTATGGGGTTTCAACCCCCCCTCCCTCCAACGAATTCGAACAAAAAATTAGACTGTTAAACTTTTTTTCACAAAAAGAGTTTGGCTGATAAAAACTAGCTATTTCGAGGATTTTGACTCCCCCCTCTCCCCCTCCCCCCCTTCTTGACCAAAACCTGTATCCGCCCGTTTCTCGCTCTCTGCTTAACCTAATCTCCTAATCTGTATATCAGACAATAGATTTAATGGGTTGTTCACTGCATACAATATTATTTTTATATTTCAACACATTCTGGACGCGGCTCTCACTAGCAAATATCTTTACGTGTTCATCCTTTGGAATGGCGATAGCTATAGGAATTTCATTGCAATGTAAAATATTACATATTTGGTGCAGTTTACTTTGCCCCTATAAGAGACTTCAATCATAATTTGGTCAAACTTTCACAGGAACGTAAAAACGAAGGCACAAACATATTTTTATATATATTTAAACTGTATCGTATTGACTTAGAAACACTTTTGTCTCACTCTGTCGCCATATTCCCAAATAGGATTCCAAACTCTATGAATAATTCTACTTTGCCGCTAACATAAAATCTTGGCAAACAATTAAAAATGGCATGTGTCCATGTGTTGCTTGAGTCTTAATATTTGTAAACCGAGGTGCCTTTAAAGCCCTGCGGCCGTATTCACAAAAGTTAACTGCACAGTTAACTGACTCTGTCAACTGCTCCATTGGCAATCAGAACACCCAAAAGTAATTTAATCAATTTAAGCTGTTTAATAAACAAAAATATATCTAAAGTCGTTTCGGTGATACAGTTAGACGAACCGATTTTTCCTTCTGGAGTCCAGTTAACTATTGTGAATACCGGGCTCGGCACTGACTTAACATCAATAGAATTTAAACACCCCTCTAACTATTTAGTGGTTCATGGATCAACCAGGTGAGGTTTTGAAGTTAAAAATGTAATGTCCGTCTATGACACCAAGTGCCCCCCTCCCCCCCCCCCCCAGGTGAAAAAAAATGAGGGCGATCCACAGGAGAAATATGCACTTACGTAATAAATGGCCAACCAGTTAGTCTTGCTGCTGCTCTGATTAAAAGAGAAAAAAATAGGAAAAGATATTCTTTTCAGTAGCTGCAAGAAAGATACGATTAACTTTATGTAGCTTTATGCTTTCACAAATTCGTTGATATTCAACCGGAATAACGTATGAAAATATCAAGAAATGGTCTGCAAACTAGACGGATTTCGCTACCGAATAGCGAAATTTACTCTTTACTACAAGCAAACATTAACCGCGTAAAAAACAGCTCCATTTTTATTCAACTGCACCTCGCAACCCTTTCACATCTGTCATTAAACTAAACTATTTCTGAAACAAGGATGTTTCTGTTTTTAAATACAGGGAAAAGTTTTCAGAAAAGCCTATTGTGGCGACGACTTCCTGAAAAAAATAGACGCATTGGTATCGAATCAATTCCAGAATGTGGTTTGTTCTGTAATGATTAATCAATTAATTATTAAATAATATTTAAAATCAAACCCTCGATAATTGAAGCTTAGAATAAGTATTATGGTGTAACAAAATTTTTGACGATTATCATAATATTAATGTAATATTAAGCTTACGTGCATTTAAGAAGTTGCTCTTTTACAATTTACGATTCGTCAAGTGATTTCGTTCATGTGTATTTTACCAATATAGATTAAAAAGTAGAAATGAAATTGCCTTACTTCCTTGTTCAGTATTTAAAAAAAAAAATCACCAAAGCATTATATGTCTCTGCATCCAATTCACAAGAGGCATTAGATTAGAGATTTGATTGACTCATTTCCTGTTATATTAACGGTTTTGCAAAAACAACAAAAACAACAAAGACACTAACACAACGATATAAAACTAACAGAGCGGTTTTAGGGTTTATGATTCAGTTAAAAGACATTTATCACGAAAACTAGGTATAATAAGGCCGTATAGTGGTGTTGCAATTAAACAACTTTTAGTACTTCGCGTTAAATAATTCTATTTGTTAAAGTCCAGGTAAAGTTTCACAAAGTGGAGGTTTCCAAAAAACGTTCCAAAACCGAATCTCCAGTTGAACTGTACTGGTTGACTGACTGAACTAACTCTCTGATCTTTTTCGACTTAACTCACCACGATGGCAAGCCACCGCCTTATATAGTTAACAGGCGTTAAAGCAATTTTGTAATGAAGCAAAATTGCACGCAAACTCATTCACAACTTTTCTTTTGTTAATCCTTTGTCTCTAGAAACTAGTAACAACTTTTTGGAAAATGAAAAGAATAATTAAACCCTAAACTCAACATAACATGAAAACAGCCAATTTAGTCCAACAAGTAATGACACCTAATTAACACTATTATGGTCAATTACACGGTAATTGGATTACAGAATCTCGTGTTGCAAAGATATAATTTTAAGCCCCCCTAACCTTCTCCCAGCGAAAAAGGATTAGGCGTTATAATAAGTGTTGCAATTATCAATACCCAAAAGGGTTGAGTCGGTGACTTAATTATTTAATTGGTTTAAAAAAAAGATAACAAATAACTTTGTTACAAAACCTCCCCACCAAAATTCACACGTCATATATAATGGCTTGTGAATAATTAACATTTTCACTTATATAAAATCAATTAAATATACAATATTACTACACAGTATTTCATCAATGTCAACGCCCTTCCCTGTAGCTAACGGAGATAGGACTAGAATTAACGACCGACCAGTTAAGGTAAGAAGTTATTCTTTCAGACATTAATCATCAAGTGCTTAATTAACTAAGCCATAATACAACTAAGCCATAATACAACTTATAATAACAGTTAATATATATCATATTTACATGTCAAGAAATTACTTCTACAAAATATACTACAGTCTGCCGTATTTATTAGCATCTTATATGCAACATATAGAAAATAATACCTTGAAATAACACATACATATATACATTGATTCACATCAATAAAAGATCTTTTCAATATTCCAATGTTTATGTGTACATGAAAACAATTCAAATGTCCTAGAACTCAAGATCTGGTGAACCTCACTATCGGTTCACTCTTTCCATCCACCGTCTCAATAGTCACTTCACCTTGTACAGAACCTTGGTCTACTTTCTCTTCCAATGAAGTCTCAATTTGAGGTGCAACATGATACCGTGCCTTTGATCGTTTCTTTATACATTTATATATACAAAGTATAATAAAGATGATTAATATAACACTAAAGCAAGAATAGATACCAAGTTGAACCCAATTTATTTTAGAATGACCAAAAGTGATTTTGTCATTTGTGGGGGTTTCAACGGACTTAATTAGGGTTTCGAGATGAGCAAGGGGTATATCAGATATTCTGTCTAACTTTCGGTTCGTTTTATTAAATACAGCACTTATTTCCTGGAAATTATTAACAAGTGACTCAGTATTATTCCAGATATTTGGAGATATCTTACTTAGTTTAATTTCTCCCTCAATCTGAGTTTGATATTCGATATTTATATTTCCCGTGACATAAGTAGGTATATTAAAATACTCTGAACTTGCAGAGCAGCCATCTTCAAGTTCAATTACGTTTATCCCAACCCCTAAATTATGTTCGAAACTTCCCAATTTATTATTTTCACAAGTTATTGTGACACCAAGATCAAAGGGAGTAGTAATAGCCCATTTGCCAAAGGAAAGATATTCTATAATTGGGTGAGGTAATATTGTGCGAATCTCAGTAGTACAATACTGTTTCACTCGATTATTATCATGTAAAAATAGATAAAGTAAACAAGAAGGGTAGGTGTCAGTTTTGTATAAAGGAGCTTTAAGATTACAGATTGGTCCCTGATTACACATGTCTAATTCTTGTTTTGAAATAAAAGAGTAAATTCTTTTGTCTTTTGATATAGCCAAATAGTCTGACTCAAGATTATAAGCAGCTGAAACATGCAGTGTATTATTTGGAAAAGGCATTTTTACGGTTTTATAGACCATCATTTTGTCCTTTTCGGCGATAATTGGTAAGGCTAGTAAAATGTGAAACTGGTTTCTTTCTGTCAAAACTAAAGGATGCAGAAATTTATAGTACTGAAACATTTCTACACTTCGCAAATTAAAAGGTAATTTAAGATTTGGGTCCAATTTGTGTCTTATTCCTCTCATTATGGTATTTAACATTGTTGGTGGGAATAGTGAAATTGGTAAATCTCCTTGTATGCAAGTTTCTAACTGTGTAAGAAGTTGAGTTAAATCGTCATTGATCTTATCTAAAGATCGTGATACAATATGAAATACGTCATGAATTCTCGAAACCAATTGAAAGTACATAAGTTCCGGTAGAATTTCCGTATCTAGTTGTGTTAGAAGTAATTGAAGTTGTTTTTGGAACAAAGTCGAAATTTCTTGTAGGTTATTTAAGGTTTCCCTATTTTCTTTGACTTGGTTGTGTGTCGTGTTGATTATAGTCAAGCTGTTTTCTATAATGTGTACTACGTTAGACTGTGCTACCTGTGTCCTAGATAATGCGTTTTTCAGTTTCCTTAAATCAGTATTAGTCGCAACATTGAACAGTGAGCTTAATAAATCACCAACGAACGGAATTAAAGCTCGTTTTTCCCTATTTTCTAATTTTCCCATTGCTAATATTTTAACATTATTGAACTTGTCCAGTATGAGATCTAAGTCATTTACAAAGTTGGCATTTTCACGATAAATTAGTTGCAAAATATCATTTCTTACCTTTCTCATTTCGCTTTCAAAATTATTTTCTCCACTAACATTGTGAAATTCAGTATGCCTTATCACAATATTTTGCAGTGCATTATGAAAAGTGTTCAGTTCATTTTTAATTGTATTGATTTGTTCTTCATATGGCTGTAAGTCAATGGTAAGTGTGATAACCCAACTGCTGTAGGAGTTGTAGATAGGTTTTTGTTGCACGAAGTATACACCTGACTGTCCATGTACAAGAAGTGTCATTGAGAGGAGTAGAAATGTCCTGATAGCCATTCCTGTAACAGATGATTAATCAAGAGTCTAGCTTTTAGTCGATTCACATTTCGCCAAAATGGCTTGAGAACCTCTTTCAGTTCCCAATTTGTTTTACAAGTGATAATAAATGAATTTAATGGGCACAAGAGGCCAACTTGTGTTATTCCCTTATATAATCCATTTACCTGTAATATTACTTCACCATTTTGTTAAAGCTTTAAGAAGAGCTATTCTTAGTCGCTTTGCGTCGCTGTCATCGTCAAAGACGTTTTTTCGTTTTAATTGTTCCTGAGGTTCATCCACCTCCATTGTTTGGTCGTTTGACTCAAAGGAATCTAAACGTTTTCGCTTTCGTGGTTGCGAATAATCAGAATTTTCTGATGACTTAATTGCTACATCACCGGAAGGATGTATGAGCTTCGCCCGCCTGAGCGGCTGGACTCGAGTACGAGGTTCAGTGTAATCTTCTAAATCGACGTACTCTAAGGTTTTTCTGGGTATATCCCAAATCTGTTCTGGGTTTGCTGGTCTAAGGCTTTCTGCGTGAACAATACGTTCCTTCCCCGTAGTCTGGTCACGTATCAGGAAATTTACCGGTCCCGTTTGAGAGACTATACGGTAGTATGGTTTCCATTTGAGGTTAAGCTTTTGCGACTCACCTGGTTTAGCAGAACGTTCTAGGTAGAAGACTGCTTCACCCACACTAAGATTTGGTTTACAGGCTCGCTTCTCTAACCTTATCTTATTTCGTTGTCTTGAGTCATAAGTGTGATTTTGAACCTCTTTAAACGCGAGATGGAGTCTTTCTAGCATGCATGGAACATAATCCTCCCCTAAGTATTTAAACTTCGGATTTAGGAGGGTGTCCATTGGAAGGACAGGGTCCCTACCAAACACTAGAAAGTACGGGGTAAATTGCGTGGTATCATTCACTGACGTGCGGTAAGCCATTAGAACCGCGGGGATATATTGATCCCAAGTATGTTGATTTTGGTAGGAGTACTTGGACAACACATCGTTCATAAAACGATGGAACCTCTCCACCTTCCCATTTCCAGCGGGATGGTTAACCGAACACCTAACGTGTGCGATTTTGAGCCTCCTGAGTAGTATTTCGCTAAGGGCATTAACGTACTCAGTTCCGTTGTCACTAAGTATGGTTCTTGGGCAAGAGTGCGTAGGGATAAATTTCTCAAGAATGAGGGAAGCTACTGTTTCCGCGCTCTTATCCGGAACAGGATAAACCTCTGGCCAGCAACTAAAGTGGTCAATAACCGTAACCACGTATTTGTTACCGTTAACTGTCTCCGGAAAAGGCCACTGGTGTCAATACCGACCATCTGGAATGGATATTCCGGTATTGGCATGTCTTGCATAGGTACACGAGCTTTCCTCATCTGTCTGGATCGACAGAGTCCACATCCTTGTATGAAATTAACCGTATCCCTGTACATATTCTCCCAATAGAACCTTCTCCTAACTTTATCATAAGTCTTGTCCTGTCCGGTGTGTCCACCGCCAAATTCACTTGAGTGTGCTTGCTCCAGTATTTCAGATTGTAATTCCTGAGGAATAACAAGTTGGAGCCTAGGCGTTTTGTCATTTTTGACCGGTTCGGCAATGTGATATAGGATATTGTCTTGAACTAGGTATTCTGATTTGAGCTTTTGATCTGAGTCTTTTTGCAGTTTTTCAATTATTTCTGAAATTGACTGATCATTTTCCTGTAATTTAGCAATTTTCTCCCCTAATTTATCAGATAAATTCAAAAGATTTGTTGGGTCATTTTCTTCAGTATTTTCCGGTTTTCTTTTGTATTTAGGTGTCTCTAGTTCCGAACTATCAATTACATTAACCTTTTTGTTTGAGTTTTGGATTCGTGAAAGAAAGTCAGCCGGAACATTTGTTTTGCCTATTTGATATTCTATATCACAGCCGTATTCCTGCAACATGACTGCCCACCGTTGCACTCGAGCATTTTTCATTTCGGAGGTGAAAAGTGATTTTAAAGGCTTGTGATCTGTATACACTGTGAATGGATTTCCGTAGAGGAAGTGTCTAAGTTTATTGACTGAAAAAACTATGGCATATGCTTCTTTTTCTATTGTAGGCCACTTTTGTTGGCCCCTTGAAAGTTGACGAGAGATATATTGAATAATTCGGGGTCCTTCGGGGAATTCTTGCGTAAGAACACCCCCGATGGCATAATCTGAAGCATCGGTGTGTAATTTGTAAGGTTTGCCTATTTGTGGATGGGCTAGAACTGGGGCTGAACATAAAAGTTCTTTCAGAGTTTCGAAAGCCTTTTGTCTCTTTTCATTCCAGATGAACCTTGCATTTTTCTTCGTTAAATCAGTGATTGGCCCTACTACGTGACTAAAGTTAGGCACGAACGAGCGATAGTAGGATGCCATTCCTATTAAGGATCTAACCTCTCTAACTGTGGTAGGTGGTTGCAGTTGCTTTATAGCACTAACCTTTTCAGGATCTGGCTGGATGCCGTCACCAGAGACTACATGTCCTAAGTATGACACTTTGCCTTGAAAAAACTTGCACTTTGACTGTTTGAGCTTAAGGCCCGCTCCCTTCAGTTTGTCAAAGATTTTCTGGAGGTGCTCAATGTGATCTTCGGTGCCCTTTGAGAAGACAATAATGTCATCCAAATAAGCAATCGCGTACACATTTAGAGCGTCGCCCAGCACCTTAACCATGAGTTCCTGAAATGCCGACGGAGCGGAACTCAAACCAAAGGGTAAAACGTTAAACTCAAACAATCCCTTGTGACATACAAAAGCAGTTTTGGGTCTGTCTTCTGGCTTCAGCGGCAACTGATAGTATCCTGATTTTAAATCCAGGACACTGAACACTTTTGCACCTTGCATTGAGGCTAGAATGTCACTGATATTTGGCAACGGATAACTACTTTGGACTAATACTTTATTGATCTTCCTGTAGTCCACACACATCCGTGGTTGTCCACCGTCTTTACGTGGTACGAAAAGAATTGGGGAGCTCCAGGGAGATTGCGACCTTTTAATTATACCTGCCTTGAGAAGCTCTTCTATGTGTTTTTCGAGCATAGGCCACTGGGTATACGGAAGCCTATAAGGCCTCTGTTTTATAGGATCACTATCTCCCGTGTCTAGGGGTACCTCAGTTAAATGAGTTTTCCCCAAGTCTATGTCACTTTGTGCAAAGATCGCATTGTTAGTTTCTAGCAACTTTGCAAACTTTTGTTTAACGTCATTTTCGAGCTTAAGGTCTGATGTCGGATTGTCTTCTGTGTCTAGGTCAAAATCGTCTTCTTTGTTTGGAGATGTATGAGAGGTGTTTGTGTTTTTGACTTGGCTTGTTGTGTAGATGTTTGATGTATTTTGTGGCTGTTGTGTTTGTTGTTGTGTAGTTATGTCTTTGTCTTGTATTGTTTCAATGAGAGCCAGCGGTTGTCCTTTACCTATTGTGAACCTTTTGTGTGTTTCATTAAAGATTGGCACAATTATGTTTTTACTACCTTTTACCATAACCCGTGGGGCGTAAAGTCCTGGTTGTTCTCAAAGCACTGAAGAATTCTCCAAAGGAGACACTAAACAATTCCCTTTCATTGACCCCTTAACATTAAGCTTAACAAAAGCAACAGACCGTGGTTCAATGACTCCCTTTTGTTTTGTTTTCGCTACGTTGCATTCCTTTGACCCATCTTCGGCTTTGTTTTGTAAAACCACTAAATGATTCCCTATTGCTACGGTCCTTTTCTCAAAGTCTAATTTTGCCCTATTACCCATCAAAAAGTCTATGCCTAAAATTCCCTCGTGTTTTAAGTTTTTTATGATGTGAAACGTGTGTTTGAGAGTTTTCTTACTGAATTGAAACTTTATAATTGCTGTTTTTGTGACCTGTAATGTGTGTCCTGTTACGCCTTGTAATTGTACCTGTGGTGTAAGTTCTTTAATGATTTGCTTTTTGTCTAATTTTTCGTAAAAATCGTTATCTAGAAGTGTTTTTTCTGCCCCTGTGTCTAAAAGTAATTTACAAGTTAATTCCCCGAAAGTTAAAGGACAAATTTTACTCTCTTTGTCGGTGTCGTTATCCGTGTCTGAACCATGGCCAGGGTCCGAAATACCGGTTCTGTGTATATCGGATGTATTTAGTTTAAAGTTTTCTGTTGATTAAATCTTTTGGAACGACATTCTGCCTGTTTGTGGCCAATTTTCTTGCAGTAGTAACAGATTGGTTTATTGTCTGGGGTCCATTCGAATTTTGTCTTTTTTGTGGAGTTAGGTGGTCGTTTTGTCATGGGATGTTTAGAAGCATGAGATTTTGATTGGAAGGCCAGAATTTCTGCCATTTTTGTTCCTAAATCGCTGATTGTGGCTGTCAAACTGTCTATTTTGTCTAATTTTGCTGCTTGAACCTCGCTAATGTCCATTGGCTCCTCGGCTCTGCGTCTGAGCTCATAGGATTTTGAGTCTTGTTGCTCTTTTAGAGCGACTTGTAAAGCTTCATCGAGGTTTTTGGGCCTAAGGCGAATAAGTTTTCGAGAAATCGCATCATTCTGTACTCCTTCGATCAAGGCGTCTACCAATACGTTTTGTATTAAGGGATTCTTTAAGTCCTCCCCTGAATACGCTTCTTCTGCCAAAGAGAAAATTCTTTCTGAGAAATTTTGAATAGTTTCCCCTTTTCGTTGTGAAATTCTCCTTAATTTTGTTTTCGCGATATAACTATCCCCAGTGTCTGAAAATTGTTGTGTTAGAATTTGTTTTAAATTTTGCCAAGAAATTTGTGGGTTTAGAGCCAAAATTCGTCCTATAAAATCTGCTGCTGCCCCTTTTAATGTTTGCAAAGCGAAGGCTTTAAATCGCTCGTCCGAGGCTTCCACTATAGCCCCTGCTCTCTCGACTTCCCTCAACCATTCTCGGAATTTGCGGGAATTTTCCCCGTCAAATTCTCTAATTTGTTTGACTGCTCCTTGAGCCCTTAATTCTAATTGTAGCTATTTGCAACTTTCTTGGAAAATTTGTAAAGGATTGAACGAATCCGGAAGGGGAACATTTTCTGGGTTAATATCGTCGGTGGTCATTCTTGCTTTTGTGTTTTACAAATTGTTTTTTTTTTTTTTTTTTTTTTTTTTGCACCTAAAGTTGCACCTAAAAACCAAGGTTCTGCACTGACCTGAGTTTATTTAGTTCGTTGTTGTTGTTGCTGTTGTTGTTTTCTTGCTGTGTCTTGACTGCTTGGCTGTCCTTGTTCTCTTGTTTTGCCTCTACTGCCCGTCTGGATTGCCTGCTTGTCTGGTTCCTTGCCTGGTATCTGCTTGGCTGTCCGGTTCTGCTCCTCTTGCGTCTTTGCTTGGTCTGAGTTTGTTTATTTCTTTTTTTTTTGTTTTATCCTTTTCGTTCAATTTTGATTTTTGATTTTTTATTTTTTTTTTCTATTTTTCTTTAATTTCCTTTTGACTTTTGTCGTTTTCCTGTTTTTAATTTTGCATTTCAGAACACTTGTTTTTAATAATTTTTCTTTCTTTCTCCTTTTCTTGTTTTTGAATTTTGCTGTAATTTATTTCGTTTTTATTTTCCTATATTTTATTTATTTTTTTGTTTTCTTGTTTTTCCGCTTGTTTTCCGTTTTTCCTGATACTTTTACAACATGCCTGGTAAACGGCACCATTTATAATAAGGCCGTATAGTGGTGTTGCAATTAAACAACTTTTAGTACTTCGCGTTAAATAATTCTATTTGTTAAAGTCCAGGTAAAGTTTCACAAAGTGGAGGTTTCCAAAAAACGTTCCAAAACCGAATCTCCAGTTGAACTGTACTGGTTGACTGACTGAACTAACTCTCTGATCTTTTTCGACTTAACTCACCACGATGGCAAGCCACCGCCTTATATAGTTAACAGGCGTTAAAGCAATTTTGTAATAAAGCAAAATTGCACGCAAACTCATTCACAACTTTTCTTTTGTTAATCCTTTGTCTCTAGAAACTAGTAACAACTTTTTGGAAAATGAAAAGAATAATTAAACCCTAAACTCAACATAACATGAAAACATCCAATTTAGTCCAACAAGTAATGACACCTAATTAACACTATTATGGTCAATTACACGGTAATTGGATTACAGAATCTCGTGTTGCAAAGATATAATTTTAAGCCCCCCTAACCTTCTCCCAGCGAAAAAGGATTAGGCGTTATAATAAGTGTTGCAATTATCAATACCCAAAAGGGTTGAGTCGGTGACTTAATTATTTAATTGGTTTAAAAAAAAGATAACAAATAACTTTGTTACATAGGGGTGAGTCACTCCAGCTTGATGAAAAGTTAACTCTAGAAGCTGCGTTAAATAAAGTGCGTTCGAAGGAAATGGTCGCGAAGCAGTCACAACAATTGAGTGACTTACACGTTGCGCAAGCCGATATGGTGAAACCGAAAACACAAAAGGCACCTACCCAGAAATCGCAAAAAGGGGGGAAACCGAAGAATCGACAGGACAAATCCAAGGTTTGTCACAGATGTGGTAACAAGCCACACAAGTTGAGCGAATGCCCAGCACGTGACGCAAAATGTAACGCATGCGCTAAAACCGGACATTATGCAAAAATGTGTCGTAGCAAATCGGATGTCAAAGACATTGGTGCCGAATCAGAAGAAATGTCATTCCTAGGTACGGTGCACATCTCCGAGGTGAGTGACAGCAACTGGGAAATTGAGCTGAAAGTCAATAATACCCCGATAACGTTCAAAATAGACTCGGGAGCCGATGTAACTGTCGTGAGTCACGTAGACTTTAAGAGAATATCTCAAGACACCAAACTACAAAAATCGGACCAGGTATTAATTGGCGCGAGCAACAGACCCCTGAAAACCCTAGGTATGTTTCAAACAAACATTGTTAACGGAACAAAAGGCAAATCCAGCCAGAAGGTGTATGTGGTCGACAAACTAAGAAAACCATTGCTTGGTAAACCCGCAATTATAGCGTTGAACATTTTACAACGTGCGAATGAAGTCAAAGTTGATCTCACCCCTTCGAGTACGCCGCTGGGTTACAAGGAAAAGATCCGCCGCCTATTCCCCCGATTATTCACAGGACTCGGGACAATTAAAACAGGCGAATATCGTATCAAGTTACAGCCAAACGCACAGCCGTTCAGTGTCGCCGCACCCCGCCGGATATCACAGCCATTGTTGCCAAAGGTCAAAGAAACTCTTGACAGTATGTTATCTCAGGGTGTGATCCGGAAGCTTGGTGCAAATGAAGTCAGCGAGTGGTGTGCTCCCATCGTTGTGGTTCCAAAGAGTGATTCAACGTCAGTGCGGATATGCACCGATCTTACCGCACTTAACCGCTACATTATACGACCGAGGAGCAACATAAACACTGTTGATGAGACATTGGGTAAGATCAATGGACGCGTATTCACAAAATTGGACGCGAATTCATTTTTCTTTCAAATGAAGTTGGCGCCGGAATCACAACTTCTAACGTCATTTATCACCCCGTTCGGAAGATTCTGCTATACAAAAGTGCCCTTTGGTATCACATCGGGACCGGAATTAGCCCAGGATACTATAGACGGAATCTTAAGCGGCTGTGAGCGTAGTGCGGTCATCATAGATGACATCTGTGTGGCTACAGATAGTGATGAAAACGACACGAGAAATATCTCTTTCCTGTTCTGCGAAAGCTGCAAGACGCTGGAATCACACTCAACATGGAGAAATGTGAGTTCCTAAAGCCATCAATCACTTTTGTCGGTCATAAAATAAGTGCACAAGGAATAAGCGCTGATGACAAAAAGGTAACCGCAATCAGGGATATGCCAACTCCCACGTGTGTTACTGATCTTCGACGTTTCATGGGAATGGTGAATCAGCTGGGAAAATTCTCCAAACGGCTAGCTGATTTAACCGTCAATCTCCGTCCGCTGCTCAGCACCAAGAATGACTGGATGTGGGGACTGGAGCAGGACCGTGCTTTCCAGGAGGTAAAAGAGGAGATTTGCTCACCCCAAGTGTTAGCACAGTACAACCCATGCTACGAAACCAAGATACGAACAGACAGTTCTAAGAATGGTTACGGGGCAGTCCTACTGCAGAGGAAATCGCCAAGAGATGATTTCAGGCCTGTGTATTTCGCTTCAAAATCGCTGACCCCAACTGAGCAACGTTACAGCATAATTGAAAAAGAGGCAGGAGCGATTGTCTATGCATGCCATAAATTTGATCAGTTCATCTTGGGTCTAGACAACCTAACCGTGGAGACAGACCAAAAACCACCCGTTACGCTCCTGGGGAAGAAGTGTCTCGATGCAATGCCGCCAAGGATATTGCGTTTCAGGCTGGCCTTGATGAGATATAAATTTAACATCCGGCACATTTCCGGAAAACAGAACACCACAAGTGATTGCTTATCACGTGCCGCCGTTCCAGACGCACATTCCTCGTACCTAGAAACGGAGGCAAAGTGCTACATAGAATCAGTGCTCTACAACCTTCCCTGCACTGACAAGCGTCTGGAACAGATCAAACAGGTGCAGCAGGATGACGAGATCTGCATTAAAATTTCACAGTTTACGTGTGATGGGTGGCCCGACAAAGCACAGCTGCCAGGCGCACTCATATCGTATTATCAGTTCCGTCACGAGTTTTCCATGCACAACGGTCTGCTATTGAAAGCTGACAGGTTAGTCATCCCCGCGTGTCTAAGGCTCGATATCCTAGACCGCATTCACACAGGTCACCTCGGTATACAGAAGTGCCGGGATCGTGCAATTCAATCCGTGTGGTGGCCAGGGTTATCAAAACAAATAGAGGACATGGTAAAAAGTTGTTCTACATGCGCGCGTCATAACAGTGACCAAGCAGAACCACTGCAAACAACGCCATTGCCCGATCGCCCATGGCAACGTATAGCCGCCGATTTATGTAACATTAAAGGAACACCCTACTTGGTAGTGGTAGACTACTATTCCCGGTTTATCGAGATGGCAAGGTTAGACGTCAATTCAAAATCTGTCACCGTTGTCACGCATCTCAAGTCTATATTCGCTAGGCACGGTATTCCGGAAGTGCTGGTCTCAGATAACGGACCACAATTTGTCAACAGCGCCATGAACAGCTTCAGCGCTGAATATGGGTTCAACCATATAACGTCATCGCCGAAGTATGCCCGAAGCAATGGATCAGCGGAAAATGCAGTCAAACGCCTAAAATCTAGCATACTGAAAAACAAAGATCCGTACCTTGCGCTATTGACGTACAGGTCAACGCCCTTGGCCAATGGGTACAGTCCGTCAGAGCTATTGATGGGTCGCAGGCTAAGAACAACACTGCCTGTTGCCCCACACACCCTCAAGCCAATTAAGCAGCAAGACGACATACGGAGAAGAGAGGAGGAATACAGAGCAAAGATGGCTGACAACTACAATCGTCGCCATGCAGCCATAAATCTTCCTGTTCTTAAATCAGGCGATAAGGTGTTTATCCGTGACAGGTCGGAGAATGCCACAGTCCTCGAATCAGCTCAAAATTCACCGAGGTCATATGTCATTCAAACACCTGATCGTGTGCTCCGACGAAACAGGAGAGATTTGATACAGATGCCGACTGTGTCAAACAACCTCAACCTCTCAATCCCCGAGCATAAATCATCTGAGAAGTGCACACGCACCCGCTTTGGGAGAATCAGTAGACCTCCGGACAGGTTACACACAACAGAAATCCAACCGGAGTGATCTAGAATAGGGACAAGTTCATTTTTAGAATGTATTAAATATGTGTATTGGTATTGAGTTATAATGATTGAAGTACAATATATTTCTTATTTCAGGAAAAGACTCAGTATCACTAGATTTAGTCCGCTTAAAATAAAGTGTAATGTGAGTTAGAAAATAAGATGTATTTACAGTTAAAGGATGATAATGCATGAGCTTTTTATAATCCTAAATCCTGTTCACAGAATCCATGATGGCACAGTAAAGAAAAACAAAACAAATGCTTTCACTGTGTGAAGGTCAAATAGTTCTAAATATTGCACAGCTGTTTGTTTACAAACTATGATGTACTTTGGAAGTTCCTGGTATTTATCAAGCTGCTATTTTTAAAAGTGAAAAACATTGATGTAATGTTCTGTTCAAGTCTAAATAGATGGATCGAAATATTTGAATGTAATTGATAAAGAAATTAATTAATGTTAAGGAACTAATCATTATCCTTTTTCAATTAATTTAAAAAGCTTAACAAAGGGGGATGTAGTATTAGCTATAGTGCATGTTCAGGAATACGGTCCCATTGTGGTTTCTACCGGGAAACTATATATAATCCCAACACGTGGTTAATTACTCACTGTTTAGTTAGCATCTTAGCAGTCAATAGAAATATTAAAAATTCACACTGTGTTTTACTGCTTTCACCAATAATCCTACAAAATAAGGCCTGTTTTGAGCTCTGTTACAAGAGACAATTCAACTGTGTGCCATTCTTTATATATAGATTTATTGTCCTGCATTTTTCTTGTTTTGAACTGTGATAGATTTTTCGAGTTTATACTGTTTTTAGGAACTTTACGCAAATTGGTGATCAGACAGCTAGTATTTTAAAAAGTTAAATCTTACCATTACAAATTATGGAGCAAATTAATTTACTTTAAATGGTTGATTAAATATTAAATATTCAATTCAAAATTAGGTGAGTAATTTGTATATCTCACACTCACAAATAACGCAAGATTCGCAACACTTTGAAATATTATAACAACAAATTTGGGATATTTCTGGTATTTCGGCCCCTTAGCCTATCACATTTTCTTTCCTTAGCGATATTTAGGTATCCGTGACCGTTAATCTCGTTTGTTAACACAGCGAACAGAAATAGCCAATTTTCAGGGTTAGCGGTTGATTAGTCTTTGTTTTGTTTCGTTGCTTTTCTCATTAGTTCAGTGATTATCTTATAACAGAATTCTTTGATAACAATAGGAATAAATAAATGCCAGAATTGTTTCTTTATCGGACTGGGGTCAGATTTAGCAATAAATCATTGCCTTTCAATCCAGGTGAGAGGAAAAAACCATTAATTCATTGATAATTTTCCCGTGGGGTGGGAGGGGGGGCACTCTAAAGTGGTTGCGAAGGCGTGTCCATGACATCTTAAAATGAACCGCTAAACGTGCACTGCCAGGCTTGAAAAAAACAAAACATTCCCCTTTTTCAGCCAATCGCGGTTATTCCTGTAAATTTCACACTCCAAAGGATCGAGGAATGTCAATTTACTTGAAAAAAAAACACTCGTTTTCACCGCAATAGCGGAACAAAAACTAGACAAACATGTACATTGGGAGGTTCCGGCGTGCCATATTCCGGGTCTCCCTTTTTTTGTAGCAAACGCGGGGTACCGAGTGAAAATAACTCCGCTTTTTTAACGAAATTGACACTCCCGCACGGAACGCGTCTGGCGTCAAAATCCTCTCCCTCCCCCTCCCCCCCCCCCCCCCTCATCCCCTTCTCAGTGTGTTTTTTTTTTTTTGTTGGTGCGACGCATAGTAACACATCGAATCAAGTGCCCCCCCCCCCCCATCCGGGGAGGGGGGGAGGAGGGGATAATATATAGTTATGAATGATACAGATTTAATTGGGCGGCAAACATTATGCAGACCTGGATAATCCAGCCCACTCGTCGTGTATAATAGAACTTAGTGGCTATGCATTGGTTATAGAAGAAGTCGTCATATTTAAGAAAACAACAACGGAGCGAGAATGAGCAAACAATTGCCCTTAACGCATATATATTGACCCGATGGCATTGGATATGTGAGCGAAAAATAAAACTAAGCGTGCATTCAACGAACAGTCGCCCTTTTTTTCCCCCTCCAGAAAGGATAATAACAAAACTAAGTGCAGCACTGACGGTGTTACATCGCGCAAAGCACTGCATTTCTGAACGAAATCATCGCTTTTTGTATTTGCCTATGCACGAAGTGTCAAAGCGACAGCAATCTAATTGATTAGATGTAATGCTCTCTGTTATTGTAACCTAACAATGAATTAACTGTAAAAACCGAAAGGGGGGTGTGGTGTGTGATTCTCTGCTTGACTAAATGGATACGGGTCGCTTTGTAATAATGAACACGGTAAAGCCAGTAACGGCGTGTAAACAATAGCCCTAAGTGCTGGGCAGATAACTGAGCCGAATGGAGGTCTGTCCGACGGCTTATCACAACACTTAATACGGACCAGCCTAGCTTGTTAAGTATTCTTTACAACTTTATTTTCTGCTAAATATTGGAAAAAGCAAAAAAAAAAAAATGTATAAATATATATGGTGGTAGTGAAAATTATCTCGAGACCACGCCAGGAGGGATATGTAAACTGTGCTAAGTCAATAATCAGAGTGTAAAACATCATATTTGAACATTGACTGAAGAGAGTGAGATAGAGAGAGAGAGAGAGAGAGAGAGAAAAAAATACTAATCGCCAAAAGGGCCAAAGTAGCAGAGCTTATCATTAGTTCAAACCTTCTGACTTCTCGTTCGAACTACTTCTCATCCGTACTACTTTTTTCTCACCGTACTGTTTCTCATCGTACTTTCTCTTTTCATCACCGTCAGAGAGTGATAAGTATAGGTATGGAGTGCCACTCTCCTCACGCCTTCCTCACGAGGATTTCTAAACGGAGACAGTGGTATATTTCTCTTATAATCGTTATCCTTTCAACGGATGTTACAATCAAGGCAGCATCGACTAGAGTGAAATCGTTTGACTATGGGGTTATTATTGACGCCGGCAGTTCCGGAAGTCGAGTGCGAGTTTATCGATGGAAAGCTCATTCGTGGATTCCCGGAAGCGACGGTGAAATTCCACCCATTAGTGAGATACACAATTATAAAACAAACCCTGGGATATCTGACTATGTAACAAATTTAACTGGCTTACACGATCACTTACGAACGCTCATTGAAGAAGCGAAAAGGAATATACAAGCCGATAAATACAGCACAACAAACATTTATGTTCTTGCTACTGCAGGTATGCTACAATATTAAAATGAAAATCTGTTCCCTTTCGTACTGCATACTTGATCTTTTATATTTGCTGTTTGTTTAATACATATAACTGTCGTTGTAATGTGTATGTTTATCTTTTCCAGAAGAACTATTCGTGTTTCTGTTTCATAGACCTATCTGATTAATTCGGAAATTGTCACTTTCAAGATTTAAAAAATGAAAAATTGAGAAATAGGGCCGAGGGAGGAGGGGGAGGGGGAGGCCTTGGTGTCATATGTGTTACCATGCGTGTGAAAAAAAAACAAAACAAAAAAAAAAAAAAAACAAACAAACAAACAAAAAACAGAAAAGCGGGTAATTGAGAGGCCAGGCAAGGTCCGCGTGAAGTACAATTTTGGTAAAAAAAAAAGGAGAGTAATTTTCATTCAGCACTTCATTCAGTTAAAAAAACACGGTATTATTTCAAAATTCTCACTCCTGGTTTTGGGGTCTTTTTAAAAAGTCAGACTTGCATTGTAACCAGTAATTAATTGTCTCCCCTTCCCCCCCTCCCCCCAACACCCCGGGAAAACGCCCCCAGCCTTGTACAGGATTTAAACACCGGATTTTTGCGGCTCTTAGTTTTAAACTTCTCTGCTTTTATTGGCTCAAAGATCGCCAATAGCCATGTTGGTTTTTATTTTAATTCCTCCCCTGGGTTGTAATCGTACGAATATCTGCACCCATGATCAGTCTATGTAAATGTGCGAGAATACTCAACACTGAAGGAGGCACAGTACCGCTAGATAGATAAATAGCCTTAATCTATTAATTGTGCAGAACACAGTTAGGCCAGGAAGGACAATAGCCTTGTTTCTCATCCCAGAAACGTTATAGTTTTTCATCACGTTATTCCTGAAATGTAAAAGCGAGTACTTACAAACATTGCAAGATGCATTTACAAGTGCCAGTGTAAGTATTCGACCCCCACTCCCCCCCCCCGCCCCCCCCCCCCCACCTCAGCCATCTGAATGGGACTCGTTGAACAATGAATCCACTCATAATTCATTGAGCATGGAATTTGAATCCGGACTTCCTTGCGTGTTTTATCATATGAGTAATGAGAAAACCATTCGATTTTCGATATTAGAAGTTTTTTTTTATTCCTTCAGCAGTGAAGTCAGAAGTCATTACCATATTACCATGACGTTTTTATCAGGACAAACGTCCTCCTTCTGTTGGTTTAGCAATAATTATTGCTGAATTATTATCGCTAAATTATATTTTAAGTCGTTTAAACGACTCCATTTTGTACAAGTAAACTGCTGTATTATGACTTTACACGACTTTTTGTAACGACCTCTGAACACGGCGTACCAAGTTTCAGACATTCCGCCTTCTCAAGCAAACGCGGACACCCTTTGAAAATGTCACAAGATGGAGCACTGAATGAAAATTACCCCTCCCCCTTTCTTTCACCTGCACTGACATACCGTCAAAATATAACTGAAATGACGTCACATACCCTATCCAGCCGTCTACGGCCCAATGATTTTGTCTCGTGTTCCAAGATGTCACCCCGACGTGCGTATTACGCCAGCCATCTATAATCGTAACATAATAGGCTGGTATTAAATGCAACATGACTTCTACGGTCTGACGTCAATATGACGTCACTGCAGCGTCACGACGAAAGTGTCGTAACCATGTTCCTTGCCAGTTATCGGCAGGAAAATAGCCAGGCCATATTTTTGCCTACCTCTGTTTATATCTTCAGTCATCGCTTTTTAGGTAATCTGATATAGCTTATCGCTTAGTTATTTAATAAATGCCGCACACCACAACGATTTGTTATTGTGACGGGGATGGTAGAGGGAGGTGTGTGTGTGTTGGGGGGGGGGGGGGCGGGGGTTGGAAACGGGTTGTGGATACGTTAGTGAAAAGAAGGTGGTGAGAAATCGATTAGACCCGGCTGTAGTTAGGAAGTTTTAAAAAATACGCTGGTCATCTCTTGATAAAATGGAGAATTTTCCTTCTACACTTCCCGCATACCACAGCCTCAAGCCACGTGAAGCCGTTTATACAAATCCCAACTTTACAGACCCGACTGTTTGTTGACTGCCAGTTATCATTAGTATTAATAACCCAGGCGCAGTCACTTCAAGCCTTTGGCACGTGCAGTTCACTTAAATCAATTTTATCAGAGCATCAACGCGAAGAAAGTAATCAGACAAGCCTTATCTTGGTTGAAAATGTGACAAGAAGTTTAATTAACTCTTCAAGCGAACAAACATGGCGTCTCCCCCACCACCATCTCAACCCCCCTCCCCCCTGCCCGTGTGAAGTGGTCGATATTAGTGGGTAAACACAAGACAGAACGGCGTATCATTTACGGTAATTGGTGTGTAAACTTGTGGATAAACTCTTCAAGCGATGGCAGACAAGATAAGCTCACGAGCACACACCCGATTAGCCGCTGTCATTATATGTCGTTATGTGTAGGCTAGCTGTGTGTCCGCAAGGGACAACCTCAATCCGATGAACATAGAGCCAGTGCTATTGGCATATCCAGGATAAAACTGTGCGATTGAAGACCCCTGCCCACCCTCCAGCCCAGTGGCAAACAGTGGATAACAACCCAACTCGAAAACCCACTTAAGAAAACGAGTTGGGATGTTTTTCTTCTTCTTCTTCTTCTTCTTCTTCTTCTTATTATTATTATTATTATTATTATTATTAATATTATTATTATTATTATTATCATTATTATTATTATTATTATTATTATTATTATTATTATTATTATTATTATTATTATTATTATTATTATTATTATTATTATTATTATTATTATTATTATTATTATTATTACTACTACCACTTCTACTACTACTACTACTACTTTTTTTATTTTCACTTTATTTACACATCGCTACATCTTTCATTCAATCATTCACACCGCATACAGACTTGTTCTCACTTCATCTACCCAGACATCACATTTACAAAACAACACGTGACGCAGCACCCTAATCATGTTTTTTTTTTCTTTTTTACTATTTAACTGATTCTTACAGTTTGAACCAATACAGATAAAATGCCTATATTAAGGAAAAAAAAACAATATATGTGTGTGTTTATATAAAAAAACCTTTTCTGCTGTGAATCTTAAACCACACTTACAGCTACTAGTAATACTACCACAACTACTAATATTATTACAACTAATACTACTACTACGAACACTGTCCTTCTTCTTGCTTTTGTCCATCTGCTTGTTTTTGTTGTTGTTGTTGTTGTTGTTGTTGTTCTTCTTCTTCTTCTTCTTCTTCTTCTTCCTTTTCTTTTTGTTAATTTGTGGCACAGACCATACATATCTGAACAATTGCAGTAATTTCACCTAATGCCAAGGGCACACAGACGGCTTTGGGGCAAAAGGTCAAGGTCAATTATTTTTATAACTGATACTACGTTTAAGTCTGGTGTCTAAAAGCTTGGGGCACAACCCCGCAGGACCAGAGTGTGAGGGTCTATGTCTGGTATCTAGAGGCTAGCGACACAACCCCCAGGACTAGAGTGTGAGGGTCTATATCTGGTATCTAGAGGCTAGCGACACAACCCCGCAGGACCAGAGTGTGAGGGTCTATGTCTGGTATCTAGAGGCTAGCGACACAACCCCGCAGGACCAGAGTGTGAGGGTCTATGCCTGGTATCTAGAGGCTAGCGACACAACCCCGCAGGACCAGAGTGTGAGGGTCTATGCCTGGTATCTAGAGGCTAGCGACACAACCCCGTAGGACTAGAGTGTGAGGGTCTATATCTGGTATCTAGAGGCTAGCAACACAACCCCGCAGGACCAGAGTGTGAGGGTCTATGTCTGGTATCTAGAGGCTAGCGACACAACCCCGCAGGACAAGAGTGTGAGGGTCTATATCTATTATGTAGAGGCTAGCGACACAACCCCGCAGGACCAGAGTGTGAGGGTCTATATCTGGTATCTAGAGGCTAGCGACACAACCCCGCAGGACCAGAGTGTGGGTGTCTATGCCTGGTATCTAGAGGCTAGCGACACAACCCCGCAGGACTAGAGTGTGAGGGTCTATATCTGGTATCTAGAGGCTAGCGACACAACCCCGCAGGACCAGAGTGTGAGGGTCTATGTCTGTTATGTAGAGGCTAGCGACACAACCCCGCAGGACCAGAGTGTGAGGGTCTATGTCTGTTATGTAGAGGCTAGCGACACAACCCCGCAGGACCAGAGTGTGAGGGTCTATATCTGGTATCTAGAGGCTAGCGGCACAAACCCGCAGGACCAGAGTGTGAGGGTCTATGCCTGGTATCTAGAGGCTAGCGACACAACCCCACAGGACTAGAGTGTGAGGGTCTATATCTGGTATCTAGAGGCTAGCGACACAACCCCGCAGGACCAGAGTGTGAGGGTCTATGTCTGGTATCTAGAGGCTAGCGACACAACCCCGCAGGACCAGAGTGTGAGGGTGTATGTCTGTTATGTAAAGGCTAGCGACACAACCCCGCAGGACCAGAGTGTGAGGGTCTATATCTGGTATCTAGAGGCTAGCGACACAACCCCGCAGGACCAGAGTGTGGGTGTCTATGCCTGGTATCTAGTGGCTAGCGACACAACCCCGCAGGACTAGAGTGTGAGGGTCTATATCTGGTATCTAGAGGCTAGCGACACAACCCCCAGGACTAGAGTGTGAGGGTCTATATCTGGTATCTAGAGGCTAGCGACACAACCCCGCAGGACCAGAGTGTGAGGGTCTATGTCTCGTATCTAGAGGCTAGCGACACAACCCCGCAGGATCAGAGTGTGAGGGTCTATGTCTCGTATCTAGAGGCTAGCGACACAACCCCGCAGGACCAGAGTGTGAGGGTCTATGTCTGGTATCTAGAGGCTAGCGACACAACCCCGCAGGACCAGAGTGTGCGGGTCTCTGTCTGGTATCTAGAGGCTAGCGACACAACCCCGCAGGACCAGAGTGTGAGGATCTATGTCTGGTATGTAGAGGCGAGCGACACAACCCCGCAGGACCAGAGTGTGAGGATCTATGTCTGGTATCTAGAGGCTAGCGACACAACCCCGCAGGACCAGAGTGTGAGGGTCTATGTCTGTTATGTAGAGGCTAGCGACACAACCCCGCACGACCAGAGTGTGAGGGTCTATGTCTGGTATCTAGAGCCCAACGACACAACCCCGCAGGGCCAGAGTGTGAGGGTCTCTGTCTGGTATCTAGAGTCCCACGACACAACCCCGCAGGACCAGAGTGTGAGGGTCTATGTCTGGTATGTAGAGGCTAGCGACACAACCCCGCAGGACCAGAGTCTGAGGGTCTATGTCTGGTATCTAGAGCCTAGCGACACAACCCCGCACGACCAGAGTGTGAGGCTCTATGTCTGATATCTCCAGGCTAGCGACACAACCCCGTAGGATTCGAGTGTCAGCGTCGATCTTTCTGCCTCTGCTCTTTCCGTTGGAAGGAACCATGGAGCGTAAATATTTCCTTGATGTTGTCTAACCAGATCGGCTCAGTCAGTCAGTGAAGTATATACAACCGCAATAAAGAAACAAAAAAGGCAAAAAAAAAAACAAAAAAAAACTAACATCAACAAACAAACAAAGGACAAAGTGTATAAACAATAAAACATTTGTTTTATCCTTGGTAATAACGAGAAAAAGATCAGGCACAGCCTCGTCAATCTCTGCTATTATTCGTCAGGTTTTGTTGGTCTTCGTTTTTTTTTTTACCCTCATGAAAAATGGTTAATCAAATCAGAATCAGAACTGTTATTCGTAGTTTGTGTTATAACTGAATAAACGGCTATGGATTCACACAGCATCTGAATAGCAAAAAAAGCTGGTCACAAGTACTTGATGCTGGTTCAGTGCGTGTCTGTGGAGGGGGGGGAGGGGGGTGCGGGGTGCGGGGAGGCGGGGCCGGATGGCGGGGGGTTGGCGGAGGGGAGGGGAAGGGGAGGGCGGGAGAGCGGGATGGGATCCGGTTAAACTGCTGTTAGCTGTGACAACGACAACAGAGCTGGTGGGGAGTGGCGGGGGATGGGGTTGGGTGAGGGGCGGGGGGGGGGGGGGAATACACTCGCAGCATATATTTACCACAAACATCTATGACAGTGCCACGTATCCATCAGGCCACAATGATATCACAAGTTAGTTCAAACCGCAAAAATGTCGATGCCATAATTTTACATCATAATTTTTGCCATAGATAGTAAAATACATATGGCAGGCACAAAATTCCTCAAAGCAGTTGCATTACGCTTTTTTTTTTCTTTCACTTTTTTTAACAGAAAGAAACTAACACACGAACAGATCTGTTGAATTTATTAAAAAAACACACACACACACAAGCAACAATAGCAAAAAATAAGAAAAAAAAAATAAATCCAGACACAGTGGCATGCGTGTGTCCAAGGACATTTAGCAGCCGATGAAAAAAAAACAACAACAACAACAACAGCAACAACAACAAGAACTTTTCAATACATCAAACAAAGCTATCACGAAGATCTCTACACTTCGTCATTCTTACCATCGACTTGGGCCATATCAAAACTGCCAAAATCCGTCAAAACCATATGATAGCTATCTGTGGAAAAGTCCAAGTAAACACGGATGCTTTCGATATTCATAGTAAACTAAGAACGCCCCCACCTATACCGTGTGCTATAAGCTATATATATATAATATTATATATATATTAGAATGTGTATCACTGTTGGAGTGTTATATCATCTCGTTGGGACACTGGAAGCTTATACAATGCCGTCAGTCACAACGCCGCCAGTCACAACGCCGCCAGTCACAACGTCGCCAGTCACAACGTCGTCAGTCACAACACCGTCAGTCACAACGCCGCCAGTCACAACGTCGTCAGTCACAACGCCGCCAGTCACAACGTCGTCAGTCACAACGCCGTCAGTCACAACGCCGTCAGTCACAACGTCGTCAGTCACAACATCGTCAGTCACAACGTCGTCAGTCACAACGCCGCCAGTCACAACGTCGTCAGTCACAACGCTGTCAGTCACAACGTCGTCAGTCACAACGTCGTTTTTCTGCGGAATACCGTTTTCATTTTATTCTTTTGTTTATTGAATTTTTGATATCAGTAATTGAATTATTCATATCAATAATTCATTTTCAGATATCAAAAATTGAAACGAAAGCTATCCCCTATATTTGCAGTGCACAGAATTCTCCTAAAAATTCTAGTTGTATTGAAAAATAAATAATTAACAAAATATTAATTTGTTTTTATTAATGTGCTTTTTTTTTTTGTTTTCGACAGGTATGCGGCTTCTTCTCGAAGACGAAGCCAATGACGTCATAGAAGCAATAGATATATTCTTGAAAACTTCAGAAAATCCATTTGCATATACCTCATTAAACACTCGTATTTTATCCGGAGAAGAAGAGGGTGTTTTTGCCTGGATAACTGTCAATTATCTCAGGGGATTTTTTAACAAGTCTACAGGTATTATGCATAGAAGTTGGCAAGCTTGATCGTAATGTGCAAAACGCGAACAGTAACGTCGTGAAACTAACTATTATTTCTCATGCCCGGCCGGGGCACTAAAATCACAAGAAAAAAAAAATGACAGAGAAATAGACCCGCTAGCCATGTGTTCAAAATATGAAAATTATATATAAAAAAAAATCCTGAGGGAGGTTGGGGGTCGGGGGATATCTAAGGATTTGATCAAGTACTTCATGGCACTTAAGTGTAATATATAAAACGATTGTCATCATGGAATCTTTGTTCAAGAATTCTAAAAGTGTGGATTTTATCTAAAAATATATATACAAGACGGGAATAAGTATTGAGTACTTTACGTCACCCATCTCCACTATCCCTTGAAGCTATATCATGTTTTTTTTTTCACATGACGTATTTTACCCCCCCTCCCCCCTCCCCCCTCCCCCCCCCCACAACCGCCGAAAATGAGTAATTTATTAATTTTTCCATCAGCTCTGATTTTTCTCTTTTTTCCATATTAAGTCCGTACTGGGCACGCTGGTGTAGTGGAATTAGGAGGAAAATCGGCTCAAATAGCATTTCTTCACGGTGGATCGATACTCGCAGACAAATTTCCGGTCGCCATAGGCGGGACTATATACCCACTGTATGTGCACAGCTACCTGGGATTTGGTCAAGATTCAGTTCAAGCTAAGCTCCAGGAGATGGTGTTTGAACGACAGCCCGAGATCGATGGGCAAGTCCTTAATCCGTGTAGGCTCAAGGGTAAGTTAGGTTCTCCTCATGCAGTTGTTCTCTAATGGGCGGTGTGCAAGCAACGTCTCTTAATGGCTCTCTTTTTTTTTTTTTTAGCTCAGTGTTGCAATACAATATTTGGGCATGTTTAGATAGAATAGTGAGGGGGGGGGGGTCTGGGGGGGGGGAAGAGGTCGAGTACTCACGTACCAACTGGTTACCATTCATATCCATGATCTTTCAAAAGCGAGCACTTAACGAGAGGTTCTAATTTTAATCAAACGCGGAGTGCAGTTCTGAAATAACACACCCCTTCTGTGGGAACGCAGAGCTTTGAACGAAAATTAGCCTCCTTTTTTAACGAAACTGGCACTCAACGCTGACCGCGTCTGCCTTCAAAATTACGCTTCCCTCTTTCTCAACTTTTTTCCCCACTTGGCATTGAAAATGCCAAATTTTGGATGGATAGCCTCGAATTCTTCACCTATTTTTTTTCTTCTTCAGCCGAATCGGTTTCCAGACATCTGCTGCAAGACCGCTGAAGCTAGACCAACCAAACTTAGCACATGTATGGAGGGTCATCTGAAGTGGTGCACTTGATAAAAATTTTTGACCTTGACCTTACTGGTTAAGGTCAAATCGCAAAAAAGGTCAATCGGTTTCCAGACATCTACAGCAAGGCCGTTGAAGCTAGAAAAGCCAAACTTTGCACATATATAAAGGGCGATGTTATCTGACGCGCCCGTTAAAATTTTTTGACCTTGACCTTGATGATCAAGGCCAAATCGCGAAAAACGTTATTCAAGAAAAACAATGATTTATCTCGAAAACGGTAAGAGATAGAGCAATTTTGACCCATTTTCGAACTCCACCCCCTACACGACGTTACGTAAGGTATAACTTCAGGTGACCTTGACCTCAACGTCACTTTCAAGTCATCATTTCCGAGTTATGACGTCATTTATGTTTTAAAGCTCAATAACTCGAAAATTATGGAGCCTAGCGCTTCCGCACAAAATACATTATGAGACTACTTTTTAGCTAGGAATTTTTTGGCATGTCAAATTGTAGCTATGACGTCATCATTGCGAGTTATGACGTCATTTATGCTTTAAAGCTCAATAACTCGAAAACTATTGAACCTAGCGCTTCCCTACAAAATACATTATGAGACTACGTTTTAGCAAGGAATTTTTTGGCACATCAAAGTTGTACCTATGACGTCATCATTTGCGACTTATGACGTCATTTATGTTTTAAAGCTCAATAACTCGAAAACTTAAGAACCTGGCGCCTCGGCACTAAATACATTAAGACTACTTTTAAGCGAGGAATTTCTTAGCACGTCAAAGTTGTACCTATGACGTCATCGAAGGTCAAATCGCGAAAAGCATTTTTTTAAGAAAACGGTAAGAGACCTCCACCCCCTATACGGTATATCTTCCGGTTCCTTGACCTCCAGGTCACTTTCGAGCCCCACACCGGAAGCTGGCTTTTATCTCGAAAACGGTAAGAGATAGAGCAATCGGTTTCCAAGACCGCTGAAACTAGACCAACCAAACTTGGCAGATGTATGGAGGGTTATCTGAACTGGTGCACCTGATAAAAATTTTTGACCTTGACCTTATCGGTATAGTTGGTATTATGTAGGAGGATGTTCTACATTCAGACATTTGAAAATTGTCAACAAATAGCCATATCATCTAACTTCCGTTTTAAGTTATCATTCCAAGTGGGGTCTAATTCGCTGAGCGAATTTCGGTCTAGTTTTATTTGAGGCACGCATGGCAACGCACATGATATGAAGTGCTCCTCATGGTGGTGGGTTGCGTTGTTAGGTTGGTGGTGCGGGAAGGGATTGTGGAGGACGGTTGGTGGGTTGGGGTGGCGAGGCTGGTGGTTTGTTTAGTGGTCAGGTTGGTGGTGCTGGAAAGGTTGTGAGAGAGGGATGGTGGGTTGGGGTGGTGAGGGTGGTGGTGCAGGAGGATTGTGGCCGGGGGAGGGGTAGTGGTTGAGGTGGTGAGGGTGGTGGTGTGGGAAGGGTTGTAGAGAAGGGGTGGTGTTTTTGGGTGGTGAGGGATGGTGATGCGGAAAGGGTTGTGGGGAAGGGTGGTGGGAGAGGGTGGTGTTTTGGGGTGGTGAGGGTGGTGGTGTGGGGAGGGTTGTAGGGAAGGGGTGGTGTTTTTGGGTGGTGAGGGATGGTGGTGCGGGAAGGGTTGTGGGGAAGGGTGGTGGGAGAGGGGTTGTACGGTAGATTTTATTACGAGATGACACAGCGGAAAAATTCACTCCTCCCAAAAGCCCGATCCACGATGTTTTTGAGATCTTTAACATCGCATCTTTTTACGCTCATTTTTTTTTATTGCCCATCATTAAAAACCAACGAAGATACATTCAGTGCGAACATACAGACAACGACAATGGACAAAATGGCCAGCGAACAAAACGACAATGGACAAAATGGCCAGCGGATAAAACGACAAAGTGTGAAAAGATCACAGTGTTAAAGAAACCTCATTTCTGGTTAAAATTACAAAAAGATTGAGCAGACACTGTGGTGTGGTCAAAATCTTCACAATGTACAAAGCTCAAGTACTGGGCACACCTATCTCCACTTACAAACACTGGAAGTGCAGCTGTACCTGCCTAGCGTTCAGGAACCGATTCTAGCGTTCAGGGGTGGAGACTAGCATTCAGGGACCGACTAGCGTTTAGGGACCGAGACTAGTATTCAGGGACCGAGACTAGCGTTCAGGGACCTAGACTAGCGTTCAGGGGGCGAGACTAGCGTTCAGGGACCGAGACTAGCGCTGAGGGACGCGACTAGCCCTCGTGGACCGAGACTAGCGTTCAGGTACCGAGACTAGCCTTCAGACTAGCCTTTCATGTTGAACGTTTGCGATTTATTACGACACCAGTATGTTTTGACTAAAAATAATCTCTTTCAAACCTTGCCGTTATGACACTTTGCCACCTGTCCTTTGCCAAAATGTCCGCTTTCGATCCTCTGACATTTCCAGGTTTATCCCACAGTTTCATAAAATGACCCTGTGTTTTAAAGGGGTTTATTTTGGTCTATTAAGGGACAGAGAAAAGTTGTCTGTGGACAGATAATTCCATGTGGATAAACCGTAACCACATATTCAAATGTTATTTATTTATTTATTTTATTTTATTTTATTTTTTTGTTTACAGATGATAATATCACTGCTACCCTTGACAATCTTCAGGTCGTTGAGTTCAGAGGGACCGGGAATCCACTCACCTGTCTGGATTACATCGATGAGATTGTTTACGTAACACCCGATGAGGATCGGTGCTTACCTAAACCATGCGCTATTGGCACAGTATACCAACCTTCCATAAACCAAAGTATGCCTTTCCTCGCGTTATCAGCGTTTACTTACACGCTGAGAACTTTGGGTGTAATCAATGGTGGAGATGGTAGTTTTTCTTTAGCTGATACGCGCCAAGCAGCCATCAACTTCTGTTCAAAGGTTTGTGATTTCTGCTCTTGTTGTTGATATAGGGATGTTTTTTTCCCCCTTATGGATTGGGCTACTTGTAAAATACTACTATTTTTAAAAGTAGGGTTGATATTCACAGTAAGAGAGAAGGGTGGACTCATGCACGATTGGTTACCAAACGTGTCACTGACTTTTTAAAACGATCCCTAAACGCCGAATGCTAAATTTGAAATAATACCACTTATTTAAACAAACGCGGCGTGCAATTCCGAAAGAACCCTCATTTTTGGAAATTGCGGAGTTTTGAATGAGAAATTTGCGCTCAGCGCGCGCCGCATCTGGTCTCGAACTTAACCCATTTCTCTGCATTTTTTTGGACGCCCACGGTAACATATCCCAGCAAACAACCGACGTCTTTCTTGGTTGAAAAAAGATTGAATTTTGGTCGCGACGACTTCACAACCATATTCTGACCTATTACCCCAAAACCCGACTTTATTCCGACGTCGAGGCGACGTCGATTTTCTGACGTCATTCCGACGTTGCAAAAACGACCAAAAACGATGAACATTATTATCGCTCACCGGAAATGGAAGTCATTTTGAAAAAGAGGAAGAAAAAACGTAATTTTTACATGAAAATTTTAGAATTTTGATGGCGCGTCGGTATTTTTCTTCCTAGATTGTAAAAATGTACATGAAAAATGCTTTCGTATGTATTTCATAACAGCAGTTGAATGATTAATTATCTATTAATTATATAACACTAGTCAGTTTCAGGTCGGAATCCGACGTCGGCTCCAATTTCATATACAACCTAAAACCGACTTAATTCCGACGTCGGATTTAGGTCGGAATCCGACGTCATTCTGACGTTGAAAACCCGACGTCGGTTCCATTTCATATACAATCAAATCCGGCACGTCAGTCCGACGTCGGAAACGTCGGGTCACGACGTCGACTCGACGTCATTCTGACGTCTTAATGTTTGCTGGGATATGGCACCAAGTGGCTCCCCCCGCTACCCCTTCAACGGGGTTGTCACTGAGAAGAAGACCTGAAAATCGGTATTTAATTTGCAAGTCGACAAGCCAAAGCAAGTGGTTGACATGCTTTTTTATTAATCTAAAATTTGCTGCATTGTTTCGTTTATTCTACGTAAATGCAGCTCAGCGTATGGGGCCCCTTTTATGTTTATTACCGAAATTTAATGATTATTTGAGATATATGAAATTCTACTTCAGATTTACTTTAAAATAAATTATATATATGTATATATTATATTATATACAAAACAGAATTTTAGATACCTAAATTACCATTGTTTAAAGATGTCTAAATTGAATTTTAGATGTCTAGAATTCTAAGTTTTTATTTAAAATTAATTGCTATATATTAAAAAAAGTAAAAGTGCTGATTTTTGGCACGAAAAAATGAAAGAAAAATGTCCTGAAATTAATGTTTCACCACACGAGTGCCCGTTGTGTCTCGTACAATTATACAAGTTCTGAGGCGTTGAAAGTTACACAGTTTTTGGTTCTGAACCTTTTACAAAGCTTTGTTCAACACATATCGCTTCTTACACACTTCTTACACAGTTGAACGGCTTAATATTTCTTGAACAGCATGAATTTTTTATATAAGTCGCATAATCCATAATACAACTAAGTAGAGAGCTTATGGCGCAGCACGTATGCGGTATAAGTTTCATCTGCTTGGTTATGCTGGCTCAACGGCTTTATTGATTGAACGGACTAGCAATTTTCTCCATGCATGCAGAGCTCGCGTAACGTCCATAAGCTGTGCTGTTTTGCTCAACCGTTACTTTGCATTTAAACGCGCTGTATTTATTTATTCTAAAATCAGCTGTGTTCGCACGGCGTTTTAAGCATGAATCGTAGACAAAAAAAGGCGGGATGCACACGCTCAGATCAAGTTCTACATAAGTACAAAGTACCTATAGTGTCAGAGAAGAAACTGAGATTGAATTTTTACTGACAAGAAAAAACAACAACGGCTGCCCGCACAAATTCATACAAGCCTTGACCAAGTCAAAGACATGTCAAGGGTTAATTGACAGCCTTGCTCTTTTTATTCAACACTTTAGTTGAATTGTAGGATATATTTCAAGTTGAAGCAGAAACAGATCGTTACTCTGATGAGTTCTTGTCTACCGAGTGCATGATGGGTCTCTACATTCCTGTCCTGATGGAGAAAGGATTCAAATTCTCTAACACATCTCTTCAAGTCCATGCAATTGAGAGTATCATGGAACAACCAATAGGTAAGTTAGTTGATTGGTCCAGGTAGGAGGGGGCATTAAGTTTGGGTGCTGTCCGTCTGTCTGTGTGCACGTCTGTCCGTCTGTCCATCTTCGGCTCTTACACCAACCATGATACTCCATTTCCTATGATATTTGGTATATAGATGAGCTGGAGTAGTGGGTAGATGCACACTGTTTCACTTGAGCCATAACCCAGTTTCAAAGTCAGAATAGCTGCCATCTTTGATTTTTTCAGGTCTAGTTGGGGCTGTACTCTCTACGATGGCTTGCTAACGAAGAATCGTGTTTTACGTCTCTCCCTCAGATGTTTGATTTGGTTATGTCCGCAGTTTGTTTTTCGTTAGAAGTACAGCTCCTAGCAAAACTACAGTAGACCTTACGTCTGTAGACCTTTTGTTAAATAATTTACATGTATTATGAAGCCGTATTTAAAAGGTCAAAAATGTGTTTGTAAGGGTTCTGTGCTAGGAAATAATGACATTGCTTCTCATCCCCTGGCCCTGGCACTGAAATCACTTATAGAAAGAGGATTGACCCGGACGGTTCGACAAAAAAATTCTAGTAAATCTACAGGCCGAGTGTGTATAAAATTAAAAATTAAAAACGCTTCACCAGCAAGTTCTGAAATTGCTTTTTCAGAGCAGAAATTTAGCGGGTCACACCTCGGTTTCCACATAAAGGTGGAGAGAAGGTTCTTTCAGAACTGCATTTCTTTAAGTCACAGAAGGAGATTTTATTCAAAATTAGCAATCCAAGTTTATGGGTGGTTTCATAAGTCATGGATTTTTCGCCCGTGCCTTCGATGCTCTCATTTTATATACATTTACACATAAAATGGTTCATACTACCAGCTAATGAATTGGCAATATGGGTTTTGTTTATTTTTTTCTAACATTGAACCTTATTTTGCGAGAAAGAAAAGAAGTAAGGATTTTGTTTCAAAACCGAGTTATCGGAATCTAAAAAAAAACTAAAAATTCTGCTCTAGCCAGATCTAATTTATTGGAGAAAGAAAGATGGCTAGGTCAATTTTTTAAACATTGGAATGAGAAAAAGGGATATTTTTGTTTTGGTACTATGCACGATATTTAAAATATAGATACCCAACACCCGTGACTATCTTTCTGATCCTAGATCCAGAAACAAATAAACGAGTCCATAAATGTTTATACTGTACACTGTGCATAATTATAGCAATGCGTGAGAAAAAATAACCCATGTGCAAAAATTACCTTTAACGTTTTCTATATTATTTAAATATTTTTATATTATGTTTACGATGTGCGTACTCTTTGGGTCAGAAGAATCCATAAATTTCTTGAAGCAGACAAAAATACACAAAAAAATGATTCTGCTGTATTAATGCTCCTTAGGCATAAATGCTAAGTGGCATTTGTTTGTGAAACGTTTTCTCTTAGTTGATTCCTTTATTGTGTTTTACGAGGCTGTTTTAACAAAGGATCTTTTTATACTCAAGTCTGAAAAGGTTCTGTGTGCAATTACTATGAACGATGGCATACGAGCATTCCAATGTTTTCTGCAAATTGGACAACTTACCCAAAATGCAAATAGTTAGTCTTACAGGAGTCTAGGGTAGTATCCATTCTGGTTCTGTGTGCAAATTTTGAGACTACAGGGTTCTCAGATATTATGTTGTTGGAATAATAGCCGTATACCATACATGCACGATAACACAGCATATTTGTAGCCGTATTAACGGCTCAGCTTAGTTAGGTGCTGTGTCAGCAGCCAGTACGTGTCGCTGAGGTAGCAAGGCGGGAATAAATAAAAGCTTATGTTCTGTGTATTATCGATTTTGTGTAATAATTCTTTCAGAATTATCGCAAATATCAGATTGTTTAACTTATTAAAAAGTTTAAATTTTGAAACTCTTATGGGCTTCTCAATCTACTGGGTTACATTTTCAAACACATTTTGATTTTTTTATTTTAACGGTGCATCCCTCCGAATAAATCGACTTTTAGGAGCGATCTTTCATGCTTAATCAATTTTGCAGCGATATTTTCTACTCCATGCTGAAGCCCAAGGGTGGGTCTCGCTTATTGCAATGTAATGTCATTTAAATTAATCTGCCGAAATTTATGTTTTATGTAAATGTTAAAAATAAAAAAAACGTTTTTTATCATCACTTCATTCCATTGTACATAGCATCGCAAAGGAGGTGACACATTTATATCAAAGATAGTGGCAATGTTTTTTGTGTTACTGCTGTCAACCAATATTTTTTTCTTTGCCAAAAGAAACAGTCATGGCTTCAACACAATGTTAACAGCTGACATTAGAGGTGTAACACAGCATTAGGGCTACTTACGGTTTTATATGAGCACTTCATTTGACTCTAATAGATTTCTTTTTAATACATTTTTTCTACGTAGAATCTTTTCAAAGTACACGTAGAATCTTTTCGATTTTAAATGTGGAAAGTTTTCCAAGCTTTTCCAAATTTGGTTTTGGCATGAAATGTTTTGCATCCGAGGAGTTCTTTACGTCATATTTAAAACCATTAATATTTAATTTATCAAATTAAAATCTACGGACATAGTTTTACAATGTTTGGCCTACCAGAAATATTGGCCTATTAAAATAGACAAGATTTTCAATTGCTGATTAATAAAAAAACACAATATTTATGAAGCAAATATATATTATTGGCCAACATCAAATTACTTCTTAGTGGCGAAGCTTAAATGACAGGCAAGTGTAAATATATGTAATGCACCATAATATTTGATAAGAAAACAGTAAATATACCTGAATCAATAATTTTAAAAACACTTTGTAAGACGATTATCTCACCGTTCAAACAAAGCACTTCTTTGTCTCTTGTAAGTACAGTTTCTGCCATTAATCAGACAATCTTTAAGTTTCCGCCTTGTTTCATATTTTACTCTATATATAGTTTGTTGTTTTTATTACCTTTTGAGTACATTATTCATTCATTCAAAGACAAAGGGAATAAACGCTATCTTTGGACATCGCGAAGATGTAATGATATAAAGAGTCTCGGACTCCGGAAAAAGCGCTTTCTTCCGTGATACGGTGATACGGCATATGGAACAGTTTACCCCTTGAATCAGAAGCTGCAACTCACTCAGAACCTTTAAGTCAAAATTAAAAACGTACCTATTCTGTTTAGCTTACCATCAGTATTGTTAATTTGTTACTTTAGTCATCGAGTATCAAGCATTATGCGAAGTATTGTAGTTGATATTTATTCTTTGTCTGTTTTAGTTTTAATTGTATTGTTTTATCAATATATTACATACTGTTTATACCTTACATAATAATTTTCCAAATAACAGATCAAGTGACTTGTTGTCTGCGCTATACAAGAAATACGCATAATAATAATAATAATAGCAATCAGCTTGTCTTATACAGGCACATTAGTGACTGTAATGTCTTCAGTAATTACGTAGCAATTTGCTTTAAAACGATCACTATGATGTTCTAGCAATTACTTTATTTGAAGTACATTTGTAAGACTAGAAACGCATTTCGCAAGCGAAATCTTCAACACTTGACAAACATTAGAAGTTAAAAATATTTCTTTGAACGGCTTATTTCTTGAACAGCATATTCTGTAATGCAACTAAGTAGAGAGCTTATGGCGCAGCATGTATGCGGTATAAGGTTCATCTGCTTGGTTATGCTGCTCAACGGCTTTATTGATTGAACGGACTAGCACTTTTTCTCTATGCAAGCAGAGCTGGCGTAACACCCATAAGCTGTGCCGTTTTGCTCAACCGTTACTTTGCTTTTAAATGCGCTTTATTTATTTATTTATTCTAAAATCAGCTGTGTTCGCATGGCGTTTTAAGCATGAAAACAAAATAGTAGACGAAAAAGGCGGGATGCACACCCTAAGATCAAGTTCTACATAAGTACAAACTTTTGTGCTCCTAAGGTCTGTAGTGTAAGAGAAGAAGCTGAGACAAAAAACACTAGCGGCTGCCCGCACAAATTCATATAAGGCTTGACCAAGTCAAAGACTTGTCAAGTGTTAATTAGAAAGTCAGAATTTACATTTATATCGTGTTTTACCAAATCATTACATGAGCATAACTCAGGGATTATTTTATTAAAATAGTCATTATAATAATTGAAGTCCAACGATTTATTTATAATGAAGATTAGAAACCAGACAAATCTTGGCCGTAATTATCATTCAAAATAATGTTTGTGAATTTTTTGGAATTTATTATTTTTAACAGAATTATCTGGTGGTTTTTATTTATATCCTGTTAAAATTATCAGCCTTCGAATATACAGAAAATACATTCGAACAGTTTCTTTGTATGTTTTATTGGTGGTCTTATTACTGCTGATCTGTACAACGAATCAATGGCAGAACGTTCAAAAACATATTGTACTTCCGGATCTAGTCATATTTGTGATCGTGTCCCTGGTCATTTTTTTCTGAAATGGATCCTATAGTTAAGAACCTTCTTTAAAGAAAAATAGACCTAAATCTAAATTAAGCCATACATTAAATAGAAAAAAATAAACTTTATAAGACTCTATGCTATATTTTTGTAATATTTTTCTGATGCGTCTATATTTTGATATTTGCATCTTTCTTTCAGAGTGGCCTCTCGGTGCACTTATATATGAAAACGAAAGACAAGAGGGAGACTGTAATTGTGTAACAGAGACTTCATCAGCTCTTATTCTCCGACCACAATATTTAACTTTTATTGCATTTTCACATATGGTTATATACTTTGTTTTTCTGTGTTAGTGAGGTTTTTCTTGCAGATTTGTTGTCATGTATCGTTGTTGTATTTTTTACTGCTGCTACCCTAGTCAAGTTTTGAACATGGCTACGGACTAAACCTTTACGTTTGAGAATCCCTCAACCACACCCGTTTGCTAACTGTCATCCTATTCTATGGGATAAAATTTATACTCGAGCTTTGAATGGTGTGAATCTCAATGAATTAAATTGTACTAGATTTTAAACACACAGTTTTGTGCAAAGCAAACTGACCCTCAGATATATTTTTTTATCCAAATTTGTTATGTAATTTGCTTATAAATCAGTTGCTTATAAATCAGCCACACATTTAATCACATATTTTTTCAGCCTTTTGGTAAATCATCTCAAAGCAGAGAAAATAAACTTAAAAAATTATAACTAGCTTGCTACTAGATTTTCGTCAATCAAACAACAGTAGTTTAATTTCCATTTTCTTGGATGACACAGACGAAAACGTAAACTGTTTCGATTTTTTGCTTAATTCAGGGAGGGTGGGGGTGCTACAATTTTATATATGTTAGTTACTAGGCGTTAGAAGACTATATTTGGCTTCTATTCCGCAAACAGTTTTGAACGTATCTACTATTTTTGTACGATACGCCCTATTGTGCATTCCACTACTTAAATTACACTAATAAACTTTATGTGATTTACACCATTTGTATATTTTTAAAGAAATATGGTATGTTACCATTTCCACGTGTTAGTCTTCATTATATAATACTAATGATTGGTATTGACTAGTGGATATATCACTTATTTTAAACAGATGTTGGCGTTGTCCATGGCCTTTTGTTAACTGCTATACTTAGTTATCTTCTTCTTATAGTTAAAAGTTCATCTTTGTATAACTTGTTATATATATCCTGTGGTAAATTAAGAGATTATTATGGAATTGCAGGTTAATAGTTTCGCTTTTGCTTCCTAAAAGTGCTACTTTAAAACCAGAATACATAACTGGTCATAGAAATTAACTATACAATCAACAGATTTAGATTTTCTCCTTCGTTTATGGTTGGTTTATAATGTCCGTTTCGGGTAAAGGTAAGCATCATGGTTTCCTTTGACACTGTGTGGCGTTTAGTGATAAAAGCCTTCGTAAGTAATTACTTCGCATAATATTTAATTTACAAATGTTAGGTTGTATCTGAGATCATTGAAATTATTAAATAATATCAAACGTTGTCTTTTATTGTGTGCCAAACATTGTTTTATAGTTTGTTATTAAATTAATACGTTAATTGATTGATTGTTGTTTTTTTTCATTCTGGTGATATTTACACTGTTACTACGAAACAAGCTTTTTCTCAGTTAATAGCAAACCTGATCATGCAATACATTTAAACAAATCATCTGAAAAAATTGTATTAAATCACTCTATCTGTGAAATCCTTCACAGTGTTTTTGTTTGTCAAGAGAGCAAGAGAGTTTTTTTAAAGGATTCTTGGTGGAAAATTTAATGCAATGCGCGGTTTTATTCGATAGTTTGAAACAGTAACATCATCAGTTTATCTGCAAAAAAGGCGATACATGCGACTCGGTCTGCTGAAGTAATCAGTTTCCCAGTTGCCTGCCTCCAGTTCTAACAAACAACAACAAATTGATATGTTTTTATACAACTGGGCTCTTAAATGCTTAAATCTTTGTTTATGTTCAGGACCAATATTTTTCCTATCGCCAGTTGCACAAGAACGTACCAAGACAATGATAACACTTTAAAACAACCAGTCGCTTAAAAATAGAAATGTAAAATTCTTAATTCTGTTTTTTAAAAGATTGTCTTTTATAACTGCATTTGGATAGTTACAGCAATTGGGTAGGGCAATGGATTAACACAGTGGAGTATATTTTAGGAGTTGCAGTTTTTAATGCAGTAACAAATCAAATTTTTGTCATGGTAGTTTCGATGAGCTGCATAATTTTTCTCAGACATAAGGTTTTTTGTGTGTGGATTGTAAAGTGTACATTTTCCAACAATATTGTTGTATGTTACTGTTGTTAATGTGCAATTACTTGTTTATTTTCATACCGACCCAATGTCGGTCAACTTTTGCAATTTACTGAGTAATCTTTGAAAGTGAGACGGAATGTAAATATTCGGACTGTATTTCTTATCCATTATCAAAAGTATTATAATGCTGAGACTTTCTCCTCAACAAAAAAAGGTTCAATAAAAAGAAATTTTCTTTTGTCTGACAGAGAATTCTGACATGTGTGAAATCCATACCCAAATTGTTTTGCTAGGTGTATGCACAATAATTTAAAGTTAAAAAGTAATTTTCCAGTTGCAGCTAATACCATTTATAATCACATCAAATATAAAAGAAAGAACGATATTCTTAGAAAGACGAAAATCACTCACTCATAAAATTTAATCTCGGCAAAAGTATTTCTGAACCATTCTTGCTCTAGCAGAGAAAAAAGACAATTGGGTTGGACCTAAGAAGAGAATACTGTAGGCCCGGAAATCAGTCCCAGTCGGAGCAACCAAATCGAACGTATACGTCTCAGTTCATTTAATGTATTCCTTATAATGCATACTACTTTCTAAAGGAAACATGAAATAGACAGATGCTCATGATGATCAAAACGCATTAAAAGGTGCCGCTATAATGAGTGCTGCTTTATACATAAAAAAGATAAATAGTGTAATTCTTATACTGCTGTGAAAATATGTGAGTCGCAAGCGGGGCTCGAACTGGGAACCTTTCGCTTCATAAGCGAGCGTGCTAACCACTAAGCCAAAAGCTGCGACTCATGGAAACAGCCAAGCACAAATGCACATGTAGTTACATGTTTGTATTTATTCATTTTCACAACACACATTATAGACACCATTTTCACGACATTCTTCCCTGTTGTGTTTTTTTTCACCACCCATGGCTTTTCACATGCCCTTCTTTCCATTGTATCAGTGTAACACTACAGTGTTTGAACATCGTACGAATTTCCATATTTTCTCCCGTCTTTTTCTCTTTAGGCCACTCATAGCCGCACGTGGCTACTTTATTCCAATTTTCACACGTGTCCTTGCCATTCACACCCGCTTTAACGTTGCACGAATATCTACCATACAACCGCGACAGGAACGTACTCGTACACTTCTGGTACCAATGTTGTGAAAATATGTGAGTCGCAAGCGGGGCTCGAACTGGGAACCTTTCGCTTCATAAGCGAGAGTGCTAACCACTAAGCCAAAAGCTGCAACTCATGGAAACAGCCAAGCACAAATGCACATGTCGTTACATGTTTGTATATATTCATATTCACAACACACATTATAGATATCAGCTACACGACAATACTGAAGAAAGTACCTGCATATGTCATTTAGACAATTACTATTCAATAAAGGAAACAAAATTTATGTTTAACAAGTCTTACATATGGTGCATCGAAACTTTAAAACTATCTTAAAGAGCAAAATCTAATTTTAATCGTTCGAAATAGTTTAATATTAAAATTTATTTTATACCTATGATGTTTAAGATGTCACAGTTCAACACTATTGTTGCAACTCAATTTTCAATGTATCACATTATACACCATTGTATGTAAAAAATACCGACCCATTGATCATGTCCAAATCCTTTGAAAATCAATTATAATTTCATCGCTATTGAATTTTTAAACAGTATTCTACACTTAAGCTGATAAATAATGCTAAAAATAAAAATATCTTTTCATGTATTCAACCTCTACAGAAAATAGCAATTTCGAACAAAGTTCAAGATGGCGACGTCAATACAGATTCCTCGTAGATTGCCACTGTTAATTGTGGCTGATAGCGTTCTCTTACCAGGATCGTCGATGCGAATTCCCGTGCGAGATATGAAGAAGTAATGACTAATTATTTTAGAAAGATATGACAGTAACTTTAAACGCACCCAGAGTAACAAACTTATATTATCGCCCACAATCGATCCATAAACTTCGCAGTGATAAGCCAATTCGCACTTTTGACTTTTGCCGAAAAGTTTTTGCGTTTCGGCTGAATTCAGGTGGGATAAGGATATAAAGAAATGATAGGAAAAAAAACGGCAAAAATCAACAAAATTACATTTTGTCAGAGATATAGTCACATGTTGGTTATTAAAGGGACTGAATAATATGTAAAATAGTTTTTAAGAGATCATATGATGGCTTTATAAATTCGAAAGTGTGCATGTTAAAAGAAAATTAGAATTTTGATGTTTTCCCCTTATCATTTCTTTATAAAACCCCCAACATTTTCAGTCGAATCAATACCTCCACCGGAAAAATCCGAAAGTGCGAATTGGCTTATTTTCGAGCGAGAGGAGATTCTTGAAATAAATAAAATTGAAAACGAAACTACAAAATCACTCAAAAACAAAAATCTACAAATAAATGACAGTAAAACAGAAAAATACACTGTTTGCAAAGGCGGTAGCATGAAGTGGAAAAGCTGTAAACTAGTGGGTAGTGTACTTGGAACAGAAGAAGACATCAAAAGAAGAAAAACACTAGCGAATAATGCTTTTAATAAGCTGAAAACTGTACTAATCTCGAAACAACTAAATCTACATGTCAAGATCCGCGTCTTCAACGCATTAATCGAATCAATTTTCTTATACTACAGTGAAGTGTTGGGTCTCACTACAAGGCAAGGAACATTCGAATTGACCAGCACATCGTAATTGGTTAAATTACAAACTCGTCTGTTGGCTGATGAAAATCATTATGACCCATAATAAGAATGTAATAGTGAATGGCATAGCTTAAAGTTGGTAAATAACATCGAACAACCGCCGCAAACGCTGTTCTCGCATTAAAAGAAGACATTTTCAGTTTTGCCAATTACGATGTGCTGTTCAATTTTATGTTTCTCTCCTTTTAAATGCCAAGAACAAGAAATAGATATTTTTTACCGCAAACTCCTAAGAACTATACTATCAAAAAGATATAGTGCTGGAAACTGGATTAGTAACGAAAAACTGTATAAAAAGACAAACCAAACACCGTGGTCAATTCTTATCAGAAAACGCCGCTGGAATTTCTTTGGACACGTCTGTAGATTACCTGAAACGACACCAGCAAGTAGAGCTCTTAAAGAAGCAACTGAAATAGTAAAAAAGACCTCCAGGAAGACAAAAAAACAACATACCTGTCAGCGATAAAACGCGATCTACAAAATAAAGGAATCTACTCAATCTCACAAGCCAAAATTTTAGCACAAAACCGTACTAGGTGGAGAGACTCTGTATAGAAACGTATAGAGCTTTGCTCTGAAAGCGTATCCCGACGACGACGAAAGGAGATTCTTGAGGACGAGTTCACGCCACAACCTTACATCCATCAATGACATGGCCAATGAATTAACATTTTCCTCACGTGATCCAAAAGTACCAGTGCTTGCGTCGGGGCAAAACGTATATCTTCCCATAGATCCGAGTAGCTCTGACTTGTATAACATCGTATATCTCTCTGTCAGAGGTACGAAGCCTTCCATTGTTCCACTAATAGGGGTCAACTTCACATGTTCTGAGGCACGAATCCTGCATACCAGTCCGTATTATTCAAACATTTACAGAAAGTTCATGCTTAATACACCCTTTTTGTAAAACAGGCACAGTTTTTAGTGAGCTGTATATCTTTTATTTGTTCATAAAAGTACAGAAAAGTTAGCTTCCGCATCCACCTGTCAAATGTTTGTTTACATTCTGGCCTTTAAATGTCACGTGACCAAAGTCAAGGGACCGAAAATTTAAATAAAGGGGTTATAGTTTATTTGGACAATATATATTAAATAGTTGATAGATGCGGAATTACGTATAAATTTATTTGGTACACCCACAATGTTTGACTTTTTATGTTTACGTTCTTTTGAAATATCAATTTAAAAGTTTTTTTGGTGGATAATTGCAAAAAATTATTGTTACTATTTCACGTAATAAAGTATGCTGCCTGTATACAAACAAATGTCATTTATTGCGGGAGATTTGGGATTATTTCTGTATAATCTTCTTTTAAAGAAAGCGTAACACAGAAGTTGTATATGATTACCGTTGTACTTTGAGGGCCTTTAGCAAATGCCAATAAAAACTTATGGGTCGTTGAATCTCGCACAAAGTAGCCACAGGGGTGCCTCAAAGCGAACGCAGTTGACTTGCTTATCGTTATATAGCGAGGTTTTGAGGCGGTGCCTGGAAACTTTTTAGCGCACCGCTTCTTGGAGCTAATCTTCCCACTGTTTTATACCAAATATAACGGTATTTTTCTTGTTCTGGGCCGATTGCATATATTTTGGCCTACTTGTCACATGCCAGGAAGAAAATTATTACAGGGTGCTCACAACATGGGAAAACCGGGAAAATCACGACGTACTTTTCCAGACAGGGAAAACACAGGGAATTTTTACATTTCGCCTGAACACAGGGAAAATACAGGGAATTTTGAAATGAATTCCCTGTGGGCACCCTGTTATTGCTTAACTTAAATATCGAAGAATTTGTATTGGTATAAAATAGTGCGATAAACTCCAAATATCGCTCATTATGCCCTCAGTTACCCACAATGCATTGCATGAAGGTGTCCACAAGAATAGAGCTGGCTACAGTAGAGCACAATCTGCAACAAACATTGTGAAATTCTCCACTAAATAAGCCAGCTGCAAACTGAGTGACACTTTAGACTCAAATGCATCTTATAACCGAGTTCCAGCTAGTCCCAGCGTAGTCCCAGCGGACGCTTTCTATCTTCCTACGACAGAAAGGGTCACAGTTCCTGCAATAGAAATGGCAATTGATCTCAATTTTCGAGGCTCTGGATCTTTGTACGTTCAAGGATATCGAAGCTCGAACTGGCAGGCCTTTTCTTTGAAAGCACATTAAGAAGTACCCTGGCGCATTATTTTCGACCTCAGCGAAACTCCCAATCTAGAGTAAAGCGTGGTTTTGCAACTGTGGATTCACTATTGTTGTGGGCGATAATGAGGGATTCGATATCCTGATCTCAAGAAAACATATTTTTCTCAGTAAAAATTTGTTATTTGACCATAAAACTTGTGCGCCATAATCTATTATTGGGCCATTTATGTGATGCACCCTTTCTAAAATAACGCCGTTGGCCCCAGTTGTGCGCCGATATTTGGAAAATTGACATCAATGACATTTCCTGTTATAGGAACTATGACTCTTGCTGTCATGGGAAGAGTCATCTAGTCCCAGCGGATTCTTCCTATCTTTCTAGGACTGAAAGGGTCACGGTTTATATAATAGAAATGGCTATTGATCCCAATTTCGAGGCTCTGAATCTCTCGACGGGCGTTCCGGGACACCGAGGTTCGGACTAGCAGGCTTTTCAGGCCCCAACCCTTCAGATTGGGGCCTATAGGTTTGGGGTGTCCGTCCGTCCGTCCTGTCGTCTGTCCGTCATCGCTTTATACCCCTATGAATTTGGGGGGCTGTTGGGGCCTGCTTGTGTTTCACAAATACTTACTTGTCTTAAAAAAGGCACAGTGAGAAGTACACTGACGCATTATTTTCGACCACAGCAAAACTACCGAACTGGAGTAAAGAGTGGTTTTGCAATTGTAGAATTAATGTTGTTGTGGGTGATAATTGGGGATTCTATATCCGGATCTTTAGAAAACATCAATTTTCCTCAGTACAAAATTGTTATTTGACTGTTAAAATTGTGCGCCGTTATTTATTTTTAGGCCATTTATAGGACGCACTCGTTCTAAATAACGCAATTGGCCTGAGTCATGCTCATATTCCAGGACAAATTTGACACCTTATAGATTAGCCCCGAATCAGTTACTTACACTTACACGGCATACCTCTCTCTCTTATATTGTTCCGCTAATAGGTGTCAGCTTTATATATTATGACGCACAAATCCTGCATACTAGTTCCTATTATTCAAGCATCTTCTCATAGTTCATGCACAATGTACCCTTTTCGTGAAAGGGACACAATTTTAAATGGACTACATATCTGTTATTTCTTCGTTAAATTGCAGAAAAGCTAGCTTACGGACTCACCTGTCAAATGTTGTTTGTGTTCCGGCCTTTAACTGTCATGTGACCAAAGTCAAGTGAAATTTAAATGAAAGGGTCATAGATTATTTGTGAAACAGGGTTGGCAGGTTTCTTCCAAGAGGGAAAAAACCAGTGGGAAAAACCTGGTTTAAACCGTCCGGAAGAAAAACTTTCTTCCAGACCAAAAGTGGACAAAATAGGCTATTTTGGACGCTATTTCTGTGTATATAAAGTCATCGTGAGTTTTCATAGGGAGTGATTACACAACCTTAAGTGCAATTAGTCAGCAAGTTTGGTTTGGCTACACAATAGGGTATCTGCTCAGTTCAACGCTTGTTTGCATTATACACTGTGCCTTATATGGCATATGCCACGAAATCCATTGGTCAGTTTTCTAGCCTAATCGTACTTACTACCCTATTATTAGACCTGTTATTTGTGTTAGCCTTGTCTTTGTCTTTAACCTCAGTCATTGTGTTACTCAGCATCAAAAGGGAAAGCCATTTATACAAAGCATTGCCTACTCAATATCAAATGAGAACGCATCTATGCCAGAGGGTGGCCAAAATACTACAGCACACCACTGACTGTAATCTTCTGAGACAATGTAGGGTGTGGATTCGTGTGCTTAATCTGCACCTACTACGGGTGTCACCCAAACCTCTTTTAAGTATTTAAGGCCCAGTTTAAATACTCAAATTATTATTATTCAAAGTTGGCAATTACAAGGCATCAAAATGTATAAAGGAGGCAGACCTTAAGACCCAATTTCGCTGCATTTCATAGAAATACATAAGGATAAACAAGTTTTTGCAAAGTGCAAATTATGTGATCATACTTTATCGGCTAAGGCTTGCAGATTAAGGTCTCACTATCAGAAGTGTAGCGCTAGTTCCAAACCGGAAAATGCAGTAAATAATGATTCAAACACGGCGAGCAAAACACATTCACCACAATCTTAGAATTTGCAGAACTGGCTATGCGGCTTCTGTCGTTACCCCCATCGTCCGCTTCGATTGAGCGAATGTTTTCAAGTTTTGGCACTATTCACAGCGAAGTTAGAAATCGCTTAGGCAACGATAAAGCACCAAAACTAGTGTTTGTTGCAGAATGTTGAGGGTTGAAAAAAGCTTGACTATTGATCTGTAGTGGACAAATTTGTTGTAAGTAAATAATAGTGATATGTATGTGCATATTGCATCCTGGATACAACTTGAGTGTATGATAATAAAGTGAACTTCCAGGTATGATTTTAGGTTTGTCCAGTTTCGTCCAGTTTCGTCCGAAAAAAAATTTCTTCCAGGTTTCTTCCACTATCCGGAAGAAATACCTTTTGGACTGGAAGAAACCCAACCCTGTTGTAAAATGTATACTCAAATAAATGATAGACTCAGTATTAGGTTTAGATTTATTCTGTACATCCACAATATTTTACTAGTTTTTTTCCATGCTTTTTGAAATACCAGTTCAAAAGATTTTGGCGGATAATTACAAATCTTCGAACGACGAATGTTGTGATTTGAAATGACTGTAAGCGATGCCAAAAGATGTATTTGGAAAACTGTTGATAAAGAGATTCATGAGTTCATGAAAATAAATAAAACTAATCTTTTGACGATATAGGCCCTTTTCAAACTTTTCGCTGTTTTGGACCGATGTTCGGGATTTCTGTTTTGTCCCATCTAGTTTGGGTTTTCAGTTTTAATCTGAGGCTGTTCTCTGAACTGGAATATCTTTTTTAAGTTGTTGAACAGTGATTTTGGTGTCTCGTGTCTCGACCGCTTGTTCCCTGTGTGTAATATTTAAGGTCAGAACTTCTCGATCTTTAGGATGGTAATGTTCTTCTCTATAACGATTGCGGTGCTTTTCCCATCGTGTTGCTTCATGTATAGATTCACTCTATCTGTCGTTCAACAGAATTCGTGTAATTTCTGGATTCGTTATGTGATCTGCCGTCTCTATATACATTATCTTCCTTATAATTTTGTCTACGTTGTCCTGGTTCATGATGATCATATGCGTGATCAAACACAGTGTGTCTATCCCTGTAGCCAGTGTGTCTATCCCTGTAGCCAGTGTCTGTATCCCTGTAGCCAGTATCTGTATCCCTGTAGCCAGTGTCTGTATCCCTGTAGCCAGTGTCTATATCCCTGTAGCCAGTGTCTGTATCCCTGTAGCCAGTGTCTCTATCCCTGTAACCAGTGTTTCTGTCCCTGTAGCCAGTGTCTGTATCCCTGTAGCCAGTGTCTGTATCCCTGTAGCCAGTGTCTCTGTCCCTGTAGCCAGTGTCTCTATCCCTGAAGCCAGTGTCTCTATCCCTGTAGCCAGTGTCTCTATCCCTGTAGCCAGTGTCTCTATCCCTGTAGCCAGTGTTTCTGTCCCTGTAGCCAGTGTCTCTATCCCTGTAGCCAGTATCTCTATCCCTGTAGCCAGTGTCTCTATCCCTGTAGCCAGTGTCTCTGTCCCTGTAGCCAGTATCTCTATCCCTGTAGCCAGCGTCTCTATCCCTGTAGCCAGTGTCTCTATCCCTGTAGCCAGTATCTCTATCCCTGTAGCCAGTGTCTCTGTCCCTGTAGCCATTTTCTCTATCCCTGTAGCCAGTGTCTGTATCCCTTTAGCCAGTGTCTCTATCCCTGTAGCCAGTGTCTCTATCCCTGTAACCAGTATCTCTATCCCTGTAGCCAGTGTCTCTGTCCCTGTAGCCAGTGTCTCTGTCCCTGTAGCCAGTGTCTCTATCCCTGTAGCCAGTGTCTCTGTCCCTGTAGCCAATGTTTCTATCCCTGTAGCCAGTGTCTCTATCCCTGTAGCCAGTGTCTCTGTCCCTGTAGCCAGTGTCTCTGTCCCTGTAGCCAGTGTCTCTATCCCTGTAGCCAGTGTCTCTGTCCCTGTAGCCAATGTTTCTATCCCTGTAGCCAGTGTCTCTATCCCTGTAGCCAGTATCTCTATCCCTGTAGCCAGTGTTTCTGCTCCTGTAGCTATCCCCTGTGTGTTCACTATATCTTTGTCCGCAGGTGGGTGAATATTTTCTATTGTTTCTAGCATATGTTCTATTGTTTCTGGCATGGCTGTATTGCAAATGAGCCACGTCGGCCCGAGGACTTTGACCCAGCTGAACTTCGCACATTCCTTGAGCACTTGAGCGAGTTTGTTAACACACTCAAGCAAACATTTCTTGATTGATTGTCAAAATATTTTACATACAAGTTGTGCGGGTGCTAACAAATAGATGCAAGTACAAAAGTTGCTCAGAATCATAGTATACTTGTAACTGACATCTGAGAGCTTGCAACTTGCCGGTTTCAATGTCTTCTGTATAGACCGTATCCACGGATTACAGGTCGTGTATAACAGGTGGGATATCTACATATACGATCTGTTCAGCAGGCACTAAGAAAATGAAAAGTTCGAAAAGGATGCCGGTTTCAAGCAACCCAAAGTGCTCAGGGTTAATTCTGAACAATTTTCGTACTTGCATCTATTTTAATGGCTGGAGTGTTAACTGACTCGATAGCCAGTCACTGTGGACTGACTAGTCATAACCTAGAATTTGTGATTGCTCTGGTGTAAACCATTATTTTGTCTACTTGGCTACTTCGGTATTATGTGCCCTAGTAATATAATTTGCTATGGTTGTATTGGTAATGTTTGACTCAATCTCTTCTGTGAGTGGTACCAATAATTCATACAAATGCAGAGGAACAATTCCTTTTTATAATTAAAGTCATTTTGACTTAAAATAAGTGAACATATGCTTTCTTACATGATTTAACTTGTCAACATTGAATAATTATTGACTTTTCCCAATCGACCAATCGGATTGCAGCGTTTACCCAAGCCATGTACTAATCTATTGTGGCGTTGTCTTTACGTCTGCGTTCGTTTCAGTATGAGCATGGTTAAGAGTCGGCTGATGGGCAGGAGTACTCTCGCAAGTACTGTGATTGGCGTCGTCCCCAAGGAACCCGGAGATGAGGTACTTTTTTTTCGCCAGTACTTTTCACCGAAATTGGATATGAGCGTATATGTTTTTATGTTTTTTTTTTTGGATATGGTAATAAATAGGTATTGGAGTGTGAATATCGGGATGTTATCTAAATTCAGCCGGGTTTATTTGCGGCGTAACGATTTTCTAAACACTTCTAAAGTTGCAGTGGCTCACACAGACACTGATTTATATCATCCAAAATGTTGACGTCACACATTGCCTGTCAGCACAAAGTTTCCTGTATTATATCAGTTTACTCATAAAATGAAGCTTGGACCAGTTAATAACGAACTCAAGAGAACAGTCCCTTTGAATTCGAATAAAATGTGTTTTAAAACAGAAATTTTCAGTTGCATTCCAGAGCAAGCGAATCCTAAATTGCAACTGCCCCTTGACTACAATGTCGTTATAAGAGATCTTAGCATAGATCTCTTTTGTTATGATTTTCCATCTGAAATCTTGAGCCCGGAATAAAAAATAGCAATCTACATTTTCAGACGTAACACTGTTATCCGAATAGAGAAGTTTCTCTCTCCACAGCTGACGTATGCGTTTGTTATAGAGATTAAGAAAACCCCGGAGCATCTTATTCAGTTATTACAATGAACAACTTAAACCTTTTTTATTGCCAATACAAAATAAATACCATTTGAGGCGAACTGTCAAATGTTGGGGCCTCAAAACCAGGCAGTTTACAAAAAGTGTCCTAAAATGTTAGGCAGTTAACAAACAGGCTGACTGAACTAGGCAGTTTACAAATCGCCTGACATTTTCAGACACTTTGTGAACTGCTTGATTTGACAGCTTGCCTGTTCACATATGTGTTAGATGGGTGACCTCTTACAGTGGGGTTGGAGTTTCACATTGAGTTACACATTGAGTTGGACTTTCCGTGTAGGCTGAGGATTTCGCCTCGCTGCACTCTATCGGCACGGCAGCGATGGTGGTGCAGGTGACGGGTACGAACTGGCCGCGGCCGGCCTACACGCTGCTGATCACGGGCCTGTGTCGCTTCCGTATAGATGAGGTGCTGCAGGAGACGCCCTACCCGGTGGCCCGCGTCACGCAGCTTGACAAGCTGCCCGGCGAGGAGACGGGTACGGCATGGGAGAGTGTACGGGGGTGGGGGGGGGGGGTAGGGGTAGGGGAGCTTGAAGAGAGGGGGGTAAGGGTAGGTGGGGGCATATCGGGGCAGGGATGACGGGAAGAGGCGAGGAGACAGGTACGGCATGGGAGAGTGTACGGGGGGGGGGGGGGGTAGGGGTAGGTGGGGGCATATCGGGGCAGGGATAGCTGGAAGAGGCGAGGAGACAGGTACGGCTTGTGAGAGTAGGGGGGCGGGGTAGGGCAGGGGAAGAGACGAGGAGACGAGTGCAGCTTGGGGCGGGAAGTGGGGGGAGGGGGGGGGGGTAAGGGTAGGTGGGCGCATATCGGGGCAGGGATAGCTGGAAGAGGCGAGGAGACAGGTACGGCATGGGAGAGTGTGCGGGGGGTAGGGGTAGGGGAGCGGGAAGAGAGGGGGGTAAGGGTAGGTGGGGGCATATCGGGGCAGGGATAGCTGGAAGAGGCGAGGAGACAGGTACGGCTTGTGAGAGTAGGGGGGCGGGGTAGGGGTAGGTGGGGGCATATCGGGGCAGGGATAGCTGGAAGAGGCGAGGAGACAGGTACGGCTTGTGAGAGTAGGGGGCGGGGTAGGGCAGGGGAAGAGACGAGGAGACGAGTGCAGCTTGGGGCGGGAAGTGGGGGGAGGGGGGGGGGTAAGGGTAGGTGGTCGCATATCGGGGCAGGGATAGCTGGAAGAGGCGAGGAGACAGGTACGGCTCGGGAGAATGCAAGGTGGCGGGCTGGGGGAACGGGAAGAGGGCATGGGTAGGGGGGGGCAATATGGGGGCAAATCGGGGTAGGTAAGTAAAGGGCAGTAAAAATGTGCACGCCAGGTGGTGTGTAAGTGGTCCCCTGGGTCATGGACACGCATGCTAACCAGCTGGTATGTGAGTGGTCCCCTGGGTCATGGACACGCATGCTAACCAGCTGGTATGTGAGTGGTCCCCCGGGTCATGGGCACGCATGCTAAGAAGTTGGTATGTGAGTAGTCCCCTGGGTCATGGACACGCATGCTAAACAGTTGGTATGTGAGTGGTCCCCTGGGTCATGGACACGCATGCTAACCAGCTGGTATGTGAGTAGTCCCCCGGGTCATGGACACGCATGCTAACCAGTTGGTGTGTGAGTGGTCCCCTGGGTCATGGACACGCATGCTAGCCAGTTGGTATGTGAGTGGTCCCCCGGGTCATGGACACGCATGCTAACCAGCTGGTATGTGAGTGGTCGCCTGGGTCATGGACACGCATGCTAACCAGCTGGTATGTGAGTGGTCCCCTGGGTCATAGGCACGCATGCTAACCAGCTGGTATGTGAGTAGTCCCCCGGGTCATGGACACGCATGCTAACCAGTTGGTGTGTGAGTGGTCCCCTGGGTCATGGACACGCATGCTAACCAGCTGGTATGTTAGTGGTCGCCTGGGTCATGGACACGCATGTTAACCAGCTGGAATGTGAGTGGTCCCCTGGGTCATGGGCACGCATGCTAACCAGCTGGTATGTGAGTGGTCCCCCGTGTCATGGACACACATGCTAACCAGCTGGTATGTGAGTGGTCCCCCGGGTCATGGACACGCATGCTAACCAGCTGGTATGTGAGTGGTCTCCCGGGTCATGGACACGCATGCTAACCAGTTGGTATGTGAGTGGTCCCCTGGGTCATAGGCACGCATGCTAACCAGCTGGTATGTGAGTGGTCCCCCGTGTCATGGACACGCATGCTAACCAGCTGGTATGTGAGTGGTCCCCCGTGTCATGGACACGCATGCTAACCAGCTGGTATGTGAGTGGTCCCCTGGGTCATGGACACGCATGCTAACCAGCTGGTGTGTGAGTGGTGCCCCGGGTCATGGACACCCATGCTAACCAGCTGGTATGTGAGTGGTCCCCTGGGTCATGGACACGCATGCTAACCAGCTGGTGTGTGAGTGGTCCCCCGGGTCATGGACACGCATGCTAACCAGCTGGTATGTGAGTGGTCCCCTGGGTCATGGACACGCATGCTAACCAGCTGGTATGTGAGTGGTCTCCCGGGTCATGGACACGCATGCTAACCAGTTGGTATGTGAGTGGTCCCCGGGATTTGTTTTTCAGATGAATACATTATTCGATGAAGTTGATTCAAATGAGAAAAAGTGTGCTTCAGATGAAAACGGCTGGCATCCAATCATATTATCGCCCAGCAAAATGATGCGATTGGTATATTATAGTCGAAACCGGTCAATTTTTCCGAAAATAATTATTCATATAACCGATTTATGCTATCATTTTATATGCGATGAACCGCTTTTTATTATTTTTATTTTTTTTTTGAGACTAAGCGATTTTATCTTGATTTAGATGAAGATCTTCATGGAGACGATGAGCTGTCAAACTTGTCGTCGAATTTCCGTGACCAGGCGTCTCAGCTTGTGGACATGCTTGACATCTCTATCCCTGTCGTCGCCAAACTCAAGGTCGGGCCTCAAACCTTTTCCGTTTTATTTTATTTATTTATTTAATTATTTATTTTTTGATGTCGATCGCCTGTACTCAAAAGCGAGCTGTTTACAGGAGATTGGGGTGGGTGGAAGGGGGGGGGGGTGGTGGTGGGTAGATGTGTTATAACGTCGATGATATCTGATATCCTTTGAAAAAATAATAAGCATATGGATTATGTATAAACCCAGTATTACTTAAAATAAGTATTTTGAAGGACATACTCTGGAATGGGCTACCCAAAGCATGAATGTCACGTTTGTACAAAAATGGTTTATTTTATTCATTTATTTTTAGTACCAAAGGATGAAAATGAGTTGAAAAATGTAAATTCTTATCTTTTGGCGAAGAGAAAAGAAAAATATTTGGAAATTGAAATCGCATTCGGCTGTTTATTAAAATGTTGATAGTACCGTATTTAGTAAACTATGGAAAATTTAATGTGTGAATGTGGTTGAAGCTGTGAGCGTATTTATTAAGCGTGTGTGCGTGTTTTTGTCGCGTTTTTAGAAAATGCTGGACAGCTTACCGAGCCAGAGTCTCCCGGACATCACGGCGTCGATAGTGAAAGCGTCGTACGCGGAGAAGATCCAGGTCCTCGACGCTGTCAACCTGCGCGAGCGCTTCAAGAAGACGCTGCCTCTACTCATGCGCCAGATCGAGGTACTTGTGTGAGGTACATGTGTGAGGTACCTGTGTGAGGTGCTTGTGTGAGGTGCTTGTGTGAGGTACCTCTGTGAGGTGCTTGTGTGAGGTACCTGTGTTGTGAGGTATCTGTGTTGCGTGATGTCCTTGTCTTGCGTGGGGTACTTGTATTTGTGAGGTATTTGTTTTGCGTGAGGTACTTGTATTGCGCGAGGGTCTTGCATTGCATGACGTACTAGTGTTGTGAGGTACCTGTGTTGTGAGGTATATGTGTTGCGTGATGTCCTTGTCTTGCGTGGGGTACTTGTATTTGTGAGGTATTTGTTTTGCGTGAGGTACTTGTATTGCGCGAGGTTCTTGCATTGCATGACGTACTAGTGTTGTGAGGTACCTGTGTTGTGAGGTATATGTGTTGCGTGATGTCCTTGTCTTGCGTGGGGTACTTGTATTTGTGAGGTATTTGTTTTGCGTGAGGTACTTGTATTGCGCGAGGTTCTTGCATTGCATGAGGTACTAGTGTTGTGAGGTACCTGTGTTGTGAGGTATCTGTGTTGCGTGATGTCCTTGTCTTGCGTGGGGTACTTGTATTTGTGAGGTATTTGTTTTGCGTGAGGTACTTGTATTGCGCGAGGTTCTTGCATTGCATGAGGTACTAGTGTTGTGAGGTACCTGTGTTGTGAGGTATCTGTGTTGCGTGATGTCCTTGTCTTGCGTGGGGTACTTGTATTTGTGAGGTATTTGTTTTGCGTGAGGTACTTGTATTGCGCGAGGTTCTTGCATTGCATGAGGTACTAGTGTTGTGAGGTACCTGTGTTGTGAGGTATCTGTGTTGCGTGATGTCCTTGTCTTGCGTGGGGTACTTGTATTTGTGAGGTATTTGTTTTGCGTGAGGTACTTGTATTGCGCGAGGTTCTTGCATTGCGTCAGGTACTTTTATTGCGTCAGGTACTTGTATTGCGTCAGGTACTTGTATTGCGTCAGGTAGTTGTATTGCGTCAGGTACTTGTATTGCGTCAGGTACTTGTATTGCGTCAGGTACTTGTATTGCGTCAGGTACTTGTATTGCGTCAGGTACTTGTATTGCGTCAGGTAGTTGTATTGCGTCAGGTACTTGTATTGCGTCAGGTACTTGTATTGCGTCAGGTACTTGTATTGTGTCAGTTACTTGTATTGCGTCAGGGACTCGTATTGCGTCAGGTACTTGTATTGCGTGACTGAGAGTTCATTGACCGACAAGAAAATAGCTTAAGAATAACGAGCACCTTTCCGTGTGGGTCTTTCCGTGTTACGTCACACCTAAGCCATACGTCATACTCTAAGTAGCATCAAACTCCAATGTCAACGCACAGAAAAAGATAACGAGATGTTCCGAAAAAAAAACAGATGCGTGACGTCATTGGATGTGGATTTTGGTGTGCAGGGCTTGAAGCTGATGCAGAGCACACAGAAGAACATCGTGTCGCAGTCAGGGCGAAAGCAACGCGCCGGCCGACCAATCAACATGAAGGAGGTCTTCCGGAAGTTAACGGACGACCACACGGAAGATGCCGATTCGGATGACCGGGATGAGATGCTCGACCTTGAGCTGAAAATCAAGTAATTTATTAATAAAATGTGTTTTTGTTGCTGTAAGAGCTAGCGGGAATGCGTTGCACGTTTTCAGTTCTAGACTGGTTATGTTGCGTTTCTTACTGGTGTGGTTTCAGGTAAATAGGTTTATGTCTTAAGTTTCACATCGCCTTCAAATACTGACAGTCTATTCGCAGTACATTGAAAGAGAATCTGATATTCAATGATCTGGTCAAACTAGCATTCGGGTATTTGGTGCAGGCGAGTGAAAAAAAAACGTGATATTGTTGGTCGATTGTCGTTGATTGATTATCGTTGATCGATTCGGTCATCTATTCGGGTTGTTTGTACAGGCGCCACAGAGTCGGAGTGAAACCCCCCCCCCCCCCCCCCCCCTGCATTTAGAAAGCTTCTGCTCGAAGGGTTTTCGACTCTCTCCTTCTCTGATCGATTCTGATGTTACATTTACAATCAAGAAGTTTCACAAACGGAAATAGTCATTAAAAAAACGGAAGTCAAATATCAAAAATGCTTCAGAAATAATATCGAGGCTGTAGATTAAAAAAAACAAAACGTCTAGTTTGTTTATCATTTCCGGAAACCAATATTTATTGGCAAACTTTGTTTGATCCTTAAGTAAAAACCGTAAAGATTTTCTACGACTGAAAAAAATAAATGTTGCGTGTGGTTATGAGCAAACCCTGTGTCGTGGTTAGAGGGTGGGTGTGCGGGGGGGGGGGGGGGAGGGGTGATGGGGACGGGGAGGTTGTTGGGTTTGTAAAAAGCTACAGATCTTACATGCTGCAGTCCGTTTTGGTTTCTAGGAATGCGAATATGCCGAAGGAGGCGAATAAGGCGGCCCTGAAGGAACTGAAGAGGCTGAAGAAGATGCCGCAGCAGATGCCTGAGCACGCCATGCTACGGTGAGCACGCGTCATGGTGCGGGGAGCACGCGTCATGGTGCGGGGAGCACGCGTCATGGTGCGGGGAGCACGCGTCATGGTGCGGGGAGCACGCGTCATGGTGTGGTGAGCTCACCGCGTCATGGTGCGGTGAGCACGCGTCATGGTGCGGTGAGCGCGCGTCATGATGCGTTGAGCACGCGTCATTTTACGGTTAAGCACGAGGCATCTTGCGATCAGCACGCGCTATGATATGGTCAGTCGCCGTCGTGTCGTTGTATGCTGTCGTTTTTGGTTTTTAACTTTTTTGGGTCATATTGTTGCGATATTTCCGAAACAGTTTGTGGGATCACGCTGCAACTTGGCAAGAAGAACCCATATGTAGTGGAAATGTTTAAGTTTTTCTTCATTTCCATTGAAAATGTATTTTTGGCGATTTTTTTAATTTTTGATTTCTAACTTTTTTGGCCATGTTGTTGCGACATCTCCGAAACAGTTTGTTCCATTAGGCTGAAACATGGCAAGAAGAACCCATATGTAGTAGAAGAACGTTTTTGGAAATGATAACTGCGATTTTTAAAATTTTTTGGGCTCGCCGATGTTGTACTTTTAAGCAAGGAATTTTTTCAACGTGACTGATTGGGGGGCCGGGGAGACATATCCATTTTTGTTTTAACAAAAACACTGGGCAGTCTAGTTTCAGACAGTATTGTATAGGGGGTGCATATTTCATAGAGGGGGTGAAGATTTCATAATGAAATTCTCACCCCCCGGTGAACATTTCATGGGGGTGAAAATTTAATGTCACACCGGCACTATCCCGGTGCTATGGCGGTTTTTTGTTTGTGTGTATATGTGTGTCATTCCCTCGATCAGGTCATTAAAATTGCATATAAAAAGTAACCCGGTCGTAAAGAGATAGGCGGGTTAACAAATATTTCAGGGGGGGAGGGGTATATGAGGGTAAAGCCCTTGTGTCGTTTAGTATTTTTCAGGAGGTGGATACTAGCCAACTGACATTTTAGCAACCCAGATTCAAACTTAATCTGTTCTTCACACCATATGCAGTTCCCCTAAGGCGAGAGACAGTGGCCCCAGTCCTCTCTTACAGGTTGTTATTGCAAGCAAACTGCCGCGTGCCTAGTTAAAGGGGGGGGGGGCGGAGGGGATGAGAAGGGGGCGTACGGTGTTTAGCACGTGTGGGCTTGCATACGAGATGGGGGATAGTAGCACTTATGGTTAGTGTGTATTTCAGAAACTATCTGGAGCTGATGGTTGAGCTTCCCTGGTCTAAAGCTACAAAGGATATCATTGACATTGCCCAAGCCAGGTTCGTGACGTCATATTCTGATTGCTTTCAATTCCTTTATCCCCACTCCTGTACCCCCTCCCTCCACCCCCCCCCTCACCCCCGCAAAAAAATTGTCAGGATTCGAATTGTTATCATAAACGATGTGTAGATGAAAACAGAAAAAATGTAAGATTATTTGTAAAACGTGTGACAATTCCTTACGCCCTATACTTGTGTGATGTCATAAGTGACGTCACAAGGCGTCAAGCAAGAACCCAGACACATCTTAATGAGCAAAAAAGAAAAAAAAATAGGCCCCCGTTAACCAATGCCAATCGTTCAGAGAGAACACACACTTATCACTGTGTCGACAGTACAAAGATTAAAACAAAATAGCGGTTAGCTAATTTTCTGTATTTTTTCTTCACTTTCTCCAGAAAGGACCTTGACCGCGATCACTACGGCATGGACAAGGTCAAGCGACGCTGCATCGAGTATTTGGCCGTGCGCCAGCTCAAGAACAACCTGAAGGGCCCCATCCTCTGCTTCGTCGGCCCGCCGGGCGTGGGCAAGACCAGCATTGGCAAATCGATAGCGCACACACTCGGCAGGGAGTTCCACAGGTGCGGACTCTCAGCTGTCCCGCTTTAAGTCCGAGCTCATAATATTATTGACTAGTAAGAAAATGGTCAGAAATTTTTAATCTAAAGCAAAAAATATTATCGATTTTGATGTCTTGAAACCGGGTTTAAACCAGCGCCCCTATCTGGCAACCAAATAAAAAACAATTTTTATGCATACGATCGATTTCTAGTGACAGATTCCTGTGTTGTTTAGATTTTACTCAGTTCAACTTGTGCGTGTATGTGCGAGTAATTAAAATCATCTAAAAACATATACTATGGTATGTCTGCTTCCTTTCTTTGTTTCTCTTTCTCTTTCTTTCTTTCTTTCTTTGTTTCTTTCCTTCTTTGTTTGTTTCTTTCTTTCATTCATTCTTTTTCTTTCTTTCTTTCTTTCTTTCTTTCATTCTTTGTTTTTCTTTCATTCCTTTTTAGCCCCAGCCTCTACAGAAACAGGGACTACAGCAGTCGTTGAAAGTGTGTTCTTATGTGGCCTTGTAAAAATCGTATCTCCTCCTAAGTTTTTTATTCTGCTTGTCTTGTACCGAAAATTGCGGAAATATCGGTCAGAAACCATTTTTTCTGTAAAATCTTTCCTAGGATTTTAATGGAAATGTCCTAAAATGTTGAAGGAAGGTACAGGGTATAAATGTCCACCTGGCTGTGTCAGTTTGTTTTCAAACTGATCCTGTTAGCACTCGTGCCGAAAAACTCTTTACCGCTGTTAATTATGTACCGCGGAAGAAAAGTAGTTACAACCACGCAAATGTTTGGTCAAAAAGCAAAATGCTATGTTGTGAGAGTATGAATATACGATTTAAGTCTGCAAAAGTAGTTCTCGGGCTATGAGGCCATTAACGATCGCCATGTTGTAAGTTTTTAGTGTGGCCGCTGCCGTATTGCCAACCATCTTGTACTTGGCATTATAGTGTTATGAGTCAACTACGGCCATCTTGCACAAGATGGCCGTAGTCGTACAAGATGGCCGTAGTTGACTCATAACACCGTAATGTCAAGTACAAGATGGCTGACAATATGGCAGCGGCCACACAACCTCTGCAACTGCTAAAGAAATCATAGACGTAGTTTGCCAAAATATAAGTATTTTCTTAAGTTCGAGCAAAGATGCAACATGTTTGCTTAGGTCGATGATCACAGTTCCATTGCCCACAATATTAAATGTACACTTTCCGATATTTAACAATAATCCTCTTTTATCGCCCCGTGAGCTTGGATCGACCATGGTCTATTGGAATACTAATACTGAGAGAGCGTTTTCGTTATATTTATACAACAAACAAACTGACACCTAAACAGCCACTGTTCTAGTTATTTTATTTATTTATTTATTTTTTAATTTTTATCTTTTTTTTTTTGACTTTTTGCCAAAAAATAATGCAAACATTGGCGAAAAACTACTTTCTTATTAAGATCTTACTGACACAAGGGTATGGCCTTATTGTTTCGGCATATTTTACTAAAGGCAGCGGACGTTAGTAGTTTATTTTCATTTTCAGATGGGTAAAGTTGATTAATTTGTTTTGTGAGGCATCACGTGACTGTGTGTGACACGACTGCGGTGGGTAGCATTTAGTTTTGCACGTACTACGTGACTTTGTGAGGTACCACGTGACGTTGTGGGGTGTTATGTGACTTTGTGTGACAGGATTGCGATGGACGTCATTTATTTTGTGAGGTACCACGTGACTTTGTGAGGTACCGCGTGACTTTGTGAGGTACCACGTGTTTCAGGATTGCGGTGGGCGGCATCTCGGACCAGTCAGACATCCGGGGCCACCGACGCACGTACATCGGCTCGATGCCGGGACGTATCATCCACGGCCTCAAGCTGGTCGGTGTCAGGAACCCCGTCTTCCTGCTCGACGAAATCGACAAACTTGTAGGTTTGCCATGGCAACTGATTTTTTAATTGTAATTGCAATTCTCGAGTTGTAGTTTTCTTCTCATCACTTGTCATTTAGTAGATATTGATTTATATCGAGTGTGCATCAAATATTATTGACAGTAAGTAGATGTGGAGCTTTAGTTCTAACATTTTAGCGACTGGTCAGTAACATCGTCTCGTTGACTGGACGCAAGTCAATATCTGCTTTCTTACATGACTCACGTGTTAAAACATTTCAACATTGAAAAATTATTGACTTGGCTGTAATCTGATTTGTCTACTTATTGACCAATCAGATAACAGTATTTTCTCTCAACCCCACGTAATAATTGTAGTTTACGGTAGAAAGTAAGGAACGGGTGTGACAAATTAGGCGTCTTCAAAACTGCTACCTGCTTCTGGAGGAAAAGCTGCTTAAAATATGGCGTAAAATAAATAGAAGTAAAGAAAGGTCAAACTTATCATATGTCAACATCGTATTTTTCTGTTTTCAGTGCTTGGTAATAATAATTGGTATTAATTATTTAAGTAATTAATTTTACCGGATCAAGAGTATATATTAGCGTTGTCTTATTGAAATTCTCAGCAATTTATTATTTCAGCGATTTTTACAGAAGAAGTAAAACATTTTTTTTTCTGCTTACACTTGCAGACGAAAGGCCTGCATGGTGATCCGGCCGCGGCCTTACTGGAGGTCCTCGATCCGGAGCAGAATCATACCTTCGTCGATCAGGATCCTTTATAGCATATATATATCACGTGATTAGGGTTAAGAGTACGCGTGTACTTTATTGTGGTGCGTAAACACCACAGTAACTGCGGTTTAAAGTTCAGAAATACTGTCTCAAATAATGTGTTCATTTTTTTTTGAAGATGAGCGGTTTTTTTGAAGATGAGCGTTTTTTTGTTTTTGTTTTTGTTTTTTTTTTTGAGGCGAGCGTTTTTTGTTAACATGAACGTTTTATTTATTTATTTATTTTTTTTGTTTTTTGAAGATGAGACTTTTATTCTTGGCGTACTTATTTTCTTTAACTAACCAGTTACTTGAATACGCCGTTCGATTTGTCGCAAGTATTGTTCATAGCAACGGCCAACTCCCTAGCAACGATACCAGTGGCGCTTAGGGACAGGATGGAGATCATTGAGGTGCCTGGATACACGCAAGAAGAGAAGACTGCCATAGCAATGAGGCACTTGGTTCCCAAGCAACTCCTTGAACATGCGCTGACGCCGAAACAGCTGCAGATTCCAGAAGATTCCATCAAGCTCATTGGTATAGGAACCTATAGGATTTAGTGTTTAGGGGCTGACGGTCAGCACTTGTGCTAAGCCGCTCGGCTTCCGCGTTTAAATAGGATTTTTTTTTGAGTGAAAGGGCAAGTGTTCTTGACAAGAAAAATGTACAGACACAGACAAAGAAAAATAAAAAATAAATAAATAAATGAAAGGAAACAAGAATAGGGTCAGGCTAAAATACAGGAAATTTATATAAGTGGGGGGGCGGCTTGAGCGCTGGTCTGGTAATCCTGTAATAGCGGTGGCCCTACTGAGGCTACAGCTACAAAGTCATGGGTGACCAGGCGCGGGGGGGGGGGGGGTGGGAGAAGGGAGGGGGGATGAGGGGGGGGGGATGACGCTGAAGCCATTTGGTTAGAGCATTGGTCTGGTAATGCACACGTGCCATTCGATCTGAATGTCTTATAGTCATCCCTTGGAACTGTCAAACACAAGTTATCCAAAATCATATTAAATCACTATTTTATGTTGTATCTGTTTGTCTTTTTCAAAGGAGAATAATTTTATATTATGCCTAATACACTACTGCGCCAAGCTGCGCTACGGTGTGACCTTGGCCTCACGACCCCCAAGCTCCTATCGTTGGTTACAGTTTCCAAGTACACGCGGGAGGCGGGCGTGCGCGCGCTGGAGAGAAGGATCGGGGCCATCTGCCGCGCCGTGGCCGTCCGGGTGGCCGAGACGACTGACACACTCACTAGACAGGTCAAGGTCAGTGGCGCCGGCTCTTCCCGCCAGCGGGAAAGAACTAAGTTCAGCGTGTGTTGATTTACTTTTTGAATGGGAGGGCAATGTGATGAAAATAATAGAAGCTGAAGGCATTTTTTGTTGGCCGTCTCGGCTGGTCGCATTTATGCCCTGTACGTAACATTGACCAATATATATATATATATATATATATATATATATATATATATATATATATATATATATATATATATATATATATATATATATATATATATATTTATCCTGCGTAACTTATGTCACAGTTCACGCCAAATTCTGTTATGTTGGATGGTAATGATATAAATTCCAATTCCTTTCGATGTGAAAAGAGATACAGAGTTTTGAAGAACCACTAAACAGCCTTCCTGAATCGATAATTTTTCAAAATAGTGTTACAATCAATATAAGCTTATTCATTACACGAATTCCCTAGGGATTTCATGAAATCCCTAATTACACATGAAATCCCTGTAACATATATATGTTACAGTAAATCTGTGTAATCAGTAAATTCACGTAATTACTAAAAGTTTTAGGAATTACGTGAAATTACTGTCGGGGCCAGGAATTATGTGAAATTCCTAAAATCTTCAGGAATTTCATGTATTTACTGTTTTCGAGGGTGTTTTATTTCACAAATTTCCTAAACATCAGTTAGTAAATATGCGTAATGGAAGTCGAATAAAGTTAAACGATGGCAAAAATGGAGAAACACGCTCATATGAACTTAGCTTGCCATAGAGTATTTCGACCTTGGTGAGTCCTTTTTTATCTTGAATTGCAATTCGTGAACTCACTCACCTAAGGTGACATTTGGTGTCATTTTGCCGGAGATGGAATTACATATTGACACCTTTCATCTCGAATTGCAAATGCTACAAAGTTAAGATTACTCGCCTTTATGAATTAGGATTACTACTGGAGCTTCCCATCAATTATTGCAAGTATTGTGATTTAAAACTGAAAGGGAATTATCCACTGTATTTTACCTATCAGAACCGGAGAAATGCTTGAACCATGCAAAACTAGACCGAAATTTGCACAGCGAATTAGACCCCACTTGGAATGTTAACTTAAAACGGAAGGTAGATGATATTGCTATTTGTTAACAATTTTCACATGTCTGAATGCAGAACATCCTCCTAAATACTACCAACTACACCGGTAAGGTAAAGGTCAAAAATTTTTATCAGGTGTACCACTTCAGATGACCCTCCATACATGTGTCAAGTTTGGTTGGTCTAGCTTCAGAGGTCTTGGAGGATACGTCTGGAAACCGATTGCTCTATCTCTTACCGTTTTCGAGATAAAGGCCAACTTCCGGTTTAGGACCCGAAAGTGACCTGGAGGTCAAGGACACCGGAATTAATACCTTACGTATCGTCGTATAGGGGTTGGAGGTCGAAAATGAGGTCAAAATTGCTCTATCTCTTACCGTTTTCGAGATAAAGGCCAACTTCCAGTTTGGAGCTCGAAAGTGACCTGGAGGTCAAGGACACTGGAAGTTCGACCTCCACCCCCGTCGTATAGGGGGTGGAGGTCGAAAATGAGGTCAAAACTTGGCGAATAAGGCCATGGCGCTCTTTATTGTTTTCTCTAGTTTGGACGCAGGTTGTTCTTGGTAAATACTTCTCTTTTTTGATGCAGGTTTTTGGTTGAATTTTTCGAATTACGTCCAAACAAATGAAAATATTTATCAAAGGGCAACGGCGGGATTTGTCCGTTTACAAGATGGGTCGGGATGCAACGTTTGACTACTTTATCTCATTAATCAGGTGGCGTAATATCAGTCATTATCAATTGGCTCTATCGTCCACAAACATTTTGGCTCTTTTGTCCTTTTGCTGGTTTGTTTATTTGGCTTGAATGTCCATTAGCCGTGTTTCTGTATTTGAAACCTTGTTAGAACTCTATTTGACCATGATGCGTTTGTTTTGATTTAAGTGATGACATGTATTTTGTATTCGATTTGAGTGGAGATGTGCATTCTGTAGTTAATTCGAGTGATGACATGCATTCTGTAGTTGATCTGAGTAAATATATGCATTCTGTATTTGAAACCATGGTAGAAGCGATGTATTTCATCAATGCAGTGTTGATTCAAGTTTGAGGTTTATTAAATAAAACGTTAACACATCGTTTTGTTTAATTCATAGTTTAGTAATTTCGTGTAATTACTGACCTCCTTTTTCAGTTATTACATGAAATTCCTGTAGATTTTAGGAATTTCACGTAATTCCTGGCCCCCACAGTAATTTCACGTAATTCCTAAAAGTTTAGGAATTACGTGAAATTACTGATTACACAGATTTACTGTAATATATATATATATATATATATATATATATATATATATATATATATATATATATATATATATATGTATATATATACATATAAAACAAACAAAAAAGACTAGCCTGGTGGGTGATTGCTGATTGAACAGGCGAGTGGAGAGACGGGCGAGGGGCTGCAGGGTGCGGCGACACAGGAGCAGGGTGGCGGCATTCGCGGGGAGAAGCGCGAGGGCGTGGGCGGCATTGACGGCGAGGCGCTGGTCAACCTGCCGCCAGAGCTGCCCATCGTCATAGACGAGCAGGCCGTCGAGGACATACTCGGTGTAAGTCTCCGTACCTCCGTTCCATTTCGTACCTTTGTCATTTCGTACCTTCGCCATTTCGTTCATTTGTCATTTCGTACATTTTTCACTGCGTAATTTGTCATTTCGTATCTTCACGAAAGTAGATCCGTACGCCTGCGTGCGAATTCGTGCCCTAGCATTCTAACAGGTTTGTAACTGCTGCGAAACACAGCTTTCGCACCTTTACACCCAAGTCGGGAGACCCTGAAGGGTCTTCTAACCCGGAGGGAGGGGGGGGGGGGGGGTGGGCGGAGGGGTGTCTTCTGCTTGTCCGTGTGTCGCACTTCAGTTGTGGTTCTGTTTCCAACGGCTTCTTCAAAATATCCTATCAGTCGTCTAGCCACATTCAACCTTGTTTGTTTTGTGCGTCGTAATATTTCTGTGATAGTGGAAAATTGCCGAAAGGTAGGGGCGGGGTGTGGGGGGGTGGATATTATTTCAGTAACTTGTAAAAGACGGCAGTTAATATACAGAAAAATTGGTATCAACTTTTTTTTTAGGCTGTAGGGAACTTGAGGGGTGGGGGAGGGGGGGGGCGGGAGGGGTTTCGATTTGGTATTTATCAGTAGTTTCTTTGTCGCTTTCTACTGTTGTTTTGCAGCCCGTACTTCTTTCTTGGTAGGATCAAATTTTTTTTTTTTTTTACTGCTGCGTAGACTCACTTATTTCACAGACCAAATATTTTACTGGAAATCTCCGCTCGATTTGTTTGTGTAAAGATAGAGTATTTCTAGGAGAATTTGCTCGATTTTAGGCTCATATCGAGGCGGCCTGTATTTCAGGTACCCATGTTTGAGAGCGCGATTTGTTTATGTAGAGAATGAGTACCACTGGGGAAAGTTGCTCGATTTTTAGGCTCATATTGAGGCGGCGTGTATTACAGGTACCCATGTTTGAGAGCGAGCTGTCGGAGCGCCTGTCACAGCCCGGAGTGGCCGTCGGCCTGGCCTGGACTGTCATGGGCGGCGAGATCATGTACGTGGAGGCGACGCGCATGGGCGGCGAGGGCAAGCTGACGCTGACCGGTCAGCTGGGTGACGTCATGAAGGAGTCGGCCACGCTCGCTCTCAACTGGCTCAGGAGCAACTTGAAGCAGGTCAGTTCGCGTGACTGCAGTGGCGCATCCAAGAGGGGTGGGACGGGGGGGGGGGTTCAGGAGGCTGCATTTTTTTCAGAATATTTTTTTAAGTTGACTTCTCTCCCCGCCCCCGTTCCCTTGATCAGAGCTTGTATCCGCCGCTCGTCTATGCATTGTAAACTAAACCGACGATAAATGCAGAATACTTGAAGCCACAGTTGTATTATTATTACCTGCTGTAAGCTGCCCTGCTAGTACAGAGGAAGTGCTGGTTGTATGGAAAAAAACTGTATGATAATCATGCATGGGAATCTTCCGGCTTTTCCGGCTTTTTTTTTCCAAATGGACCACTTCGACCCCGTTCCCATGTCTGGATAATGTGTTCTCTCTGTTAAAAGACCAAGGTTAAGTACTGGTTTGCGTGATTAGGCGCCCTGGTTACCCCCATCCCCCACCCCCATCCTTCCGAAAAAAAGATCGTTTATCTCGTCCTTAGGCAGTTAGTGTCAGGGAAATGATTTTAATGTAAGTTAATTTTGGGTACGAATCATTTTATTTGTTTATTTTGAGTACGAATCATTTCAGTTGTTTATTTTGAGTACGAATCATTTTAGTTGTTTATTTTGAGTACGAATCATTTTAGTTGTTTATTTTGAGTATGAATCATTTTAGTTGTTTATTTTAAGCACGAATCATTTTAGTTGTTTATTTTGAGTACGAATCATTTCAGTTGTTTATTTTGAGTACGAATCATTTTAGTTGTTTATTTTGAGTACGAATCATTTTAGTTGTTTATTTTGAGTATGAATCATTTTAGTTGTTTATTTTGAGTACGAATCGTTTTAGTTGTTTATTTTGAGTACGAATCCTTTTAGTTGTTTATTTTGAGTACGAATCGTTTTAGTTGTTTATTTTGAGTACGAATCGTTTTAGTTGTTTATTTTGAGTACGAATCATTGTAGTTGTTTATTTTGAGTACGAATCATTGTAGTTGTTTATTTTGAGTACGAATCATTTTAGTTATTGTTTATTTTTAGTACGAATCTTTTTAGTTGTTTATTTTGAGTACAAATCATTTTAGTTGTTTATTTTGAGTATGAATCATTTTAATTGTTTATTTTGAGTATGAATCATTTTAATTGTTTATTTTGAGTACGAATCATTTTAGTTGTTTATTTTGAGTACGCATCATTTTAGTTGAATATCACGACGCTGTCGGCGGACCTGCTGGAGAACACCGACATTCACATTCACTTCCCCGCCGGCGCTGTGGGCAAGGACGGCCCCTCGGCCGGCGTCACCATGGTCACCGTGCTCACGTCACTGTTCACGGGCAGGTGCGCCAGGTCAGACACGGCCATGACCGGGGAGATAACGCTGCGCGGACTGGTGCTTCCGGTAAGGTGCCTTCTGGGCGGTGGGGGGGGGGGGGGGAGCTGACTAACGGTAAGGTGTGTGTGTAGGGGTGAGAGGGAGGGGGCTTTGTCTGTAATTGTGTGTGTAGGGGTGGGGGGGGGGGGGGGCTTCCTGTGAGGAAGCTTGCCGTCATTTTTTTTTTGTAGTTTTAAAATTAAAAGATATATAATATAATTAAAATATTAAGTTAACATTGAAGTTGCCATCGGAGTGTGAGGAGGAAGCTTGTGTTACAGATAGGAGGTGTGAAGGAGAAAGTGTGAGGAGGAAGCTTGTGCTACAGATGGGAGGTGTGAAGGAGAAAGTGTGAGGAGGAAGCTTGTGCTACAGATGGGAGGTGTGAAGGAGAAAGTGTGAGGAGGAAGCTTGTGTTACAGATAGGAGGTGTGAAGGAGAAAGTGTGAGGAGGAAGCTTGTGTCACAGATAGGACTTGTGAAGGAGAAAGTGTGAGGAGGAAGCTTGTGTTACAGATAGGAGGTGTGAAGGAGAAAGTGTGAGGAGGAAGCTTGTGTCACAGATAGGAGGTGTGAAGGAGAAAGTGTGAGGAGGAAGCTTGTGTTACAGATAGGAGGTGTGAAGGAGAAAGTGTGAGGAGGAAGCTTGTGACACAGATAGGAGGTGTGAAGGAGAAAGTGTGAGGAGGAAGCTTGTGTTACAGATAGGAGGTGTGAAGGAGAAAGTGTGAGGAGGAAGCTTGTGTCACAGATAGGGGATGTGAAGGAGAAAGTGTGAGGAAGGAGCTTGTGTTACAGATAGGAGGTGTGAAGGAGAAAGTGTGAGGAGGAAGCTTGTGTCACAGATAGGGGATGTGAAGGAGAAAGTGTGAGGAAGGAGCTTGTGTTACAGATAGGAGGTGTGAAGGAGAAAGTGTGAGGAGGAAGCTTGTGTTACAGATGGGAGGTGTCAAGGAGAAAGTGTGGGGAGGAAGCTTGTGTTACAGATAGGAGGTGTGAAGGAGAAAGTGTGAGGATGAAGCTTGTGTTACAGATAGGAGGTGTGAAGGAGAAAGTGTTAGGAGGAAGCTTGTGTTACAGATAGGAGGGGTGAAGGAGAAAGTGTGAGGAAGGAGCTTGTGTTACAGATAGGAGGTGTGAAGGAGAAAGTGTTAGGAGGAAGCTTGTGTTACAGATAGGAGGGTGAAGGAGAAAGTGTGAGGAAGAAGCTTGTGTTACAGATAGGAGGCGTGAAGGAGAAAGTGTGAGGAGGAAGCTTGTGTTACAGATAGGAGGCGTGAAGGAGAAAGTGTGAGGAGGAAGCTTGTGTTACAGATAGGAGGCGTGAAGGAGAAAGTGTGAGGAGGAAGCTTGTGTTACAGATAGGAGGAGTGAAGGAGAAAGTGTGAGGAGGAAGCTTGTGTTACAGATAGGAGGTGTGAAGGAGAAAGTGTAAGGAGGAAGCTTCTGTTACAGATAGGAGGTGTGAAGTAGAAAGTGTGAGGAGGAAGCTTGTGTTACAGATAGGAGGTGTGAAGGAGACAGTGTGAGGAGGAAGCTTGTGTTACAGATAGGAGGTGTGAAGTAGAAAGTGTGAGGAGGAAGCTTGTGTTACAGATAGGAGGTGTGAAGGAGAAAGCGTGAGGAGGAGGCTTGTGTTACAGATAGGAGGTGTGAGGGAGAAAGTGTGAGGAGGAAGCTTGTGTTACAGATAGGAGGTGTGAAGGAGACAGTGTGACGAGGAAGTTTGTGTTACATATAGAAGGGGTGAAGAAGAATGTGTGAGGAGGAAGCTTGTGTTACAGATTGGATGCGTGAAGGAGAAAGTGTGAGGAGGAAGCTTGTGTTACAGATAGGAGTGAAGGAGACAGTGTGACGAGGAAGCTTGTGTTACAGATAGGAGGTGTGAAGGAGACAGTGTGACGAGGAAGCTTCTGTTACAGATAGAAGGGGTGAAGGAGAAAGTGTGAGGAGGAAGCTTGTGTTACAGATAGGAGGTGTGAGGGAGAAAGTGTGAGGAGGAGGCTTGTGTCACAGATAGGAGGTGTGAAGGAGAAATTGTGAGGAGGAAGCTTATGTTACAGATAGGAGGTGTCAAGGAGAAAGTGTGAGGAGGAAGCTTGTGTTACAGATAGGAGGTGTGAAGGAGAAAGTGTAAGGAGGAAGCTTCTGTTACAGATAGGAGGTGTGAAGTAGAAAGTGTGAGGAGGAAGCTTGTGTTACAGATAGGAGGTGTGAAGGAGACAGTGTGAGGAGGAAGCTTGTGTTACAGATAGGAGGTGTGAAGTAGAAAGTGTGAGGAGGAAGCTTGTGTTACAGATAGGAGGTGTGAAGGAGAAAGCGTGAGGAGGAGGCTTGTGTTACAGATAGGAGGTGTGAGGGAGAAAGTGTGAGGAGGAAGCTTGTGTTACAGATAGGAGGTGTGAAGGAGACAGTGTGACGAGGAAGTTTGTGTTACATATAGAAGGGGTGAAGGAGAATGTGTGAGGAGGAAGCTTGTGTTACAGATTGGATGCGTGAAGGAGAAAGTGTGAGGAGGAAGCTTGTGGTACAGATAGGTGTGAAGGAGACAGTGTGACGAGGAAGCTTGTGTTACAGATAGGAGGTGTGAAGGAGAATGTGTGAGGAGGAAGCTTGTGTTACAGATAGGAGGTGTGAAGTAGAAAGTGTGGGGAGGAAGCTTGTGTCACAGATAGGAGGTGTGAAGGAGAAATTGTGAGGAGGAAGCTTATGTTACAGATAGGAGGTGTCAAGGAGAAAGTGTGAGGAGGAAGCTTGTGTTACAGATAGGAGGTGTGAGGGAGAAAGTGTGAGGAGGAGGCTTGTGTTACAGATAGGAGGTGTGAGGGAGAAAGTGTGAGGAGGACCCTTGTGTTACTGATAGGAGGTGTGAAGGAGAAAGTGTAAGGAGGAAGCTTGTGTTACAGATAGGAGGGGTGAAGGAGAAAGTGTAAGGAGGAAGCTTGTGTTACAGATAGGAGGAGTGAAGGAGAAAGTGTAAGGAGGAAGCCTGTGTTACTGATAGGAGGTGTGAAGGAGAAAGTGTGAGGAGGAGGCTTGTGTTACAGATAGGAGGTGTGAGGGAGAAAGTGTGAGGAGGAAGCTTGTGTTACTGATATTAGGTGTGAAGGAGAAAGTGTAAGGAGGAGCTTGTGTTACAGATAGGAGGTGTGAGGGAGAAAGTGTGAGGAGGAAGCTTGTGTTACCGATAGGAGGTGTGAAGGGGAAAGTGTAAGGAGGAAGCTTGTGTTACAGATAGGAGGGGTGAAGGTGAAAGTGTGAGGAGGAATCTTGTGTTACAGATAGGAGGTGTCAAGGAGAAAGTTTGAGGAGGAAGCTTGTGTTACAGATAGGAGGTGTGAAGGAGAAAGTGTAAGGAGGAAGCTTGTGTTACAGATAGGAGGTGTGAAGTAGAAAGTGTGAGGAGGAAGCTTGTGTTACCGATAGGAGGTGTGAAGGAGAAAGTGTAAGGAAGAAGCTTGTGTTACAGATAGGAGGTGTGAGGGAGAAAGTGTGAGGAGAAAGCTTGTGTTACAGACAGGAGTTGTGAAGGAAAAAGTGTGAGGAGGAAGCTTGTGTAACTGATAGGAGGTGTGAAGGAGAAAGTGTGAGGAAGAAGCTTGTGTTACAGATAGGAGTTGTGAAGCAAAAAGTGTGAGGAGGAGTCTTGTGTTACAGATAGGAGGAGTGAAGGAGAAAGTGTAAGGAAGAAGCTTGTGCGACTGATAGGAGGTGTGAAGGAGAAAGTGTAAGGAGGAAGCTTGTGTTACAGATAGGAGGTGTGAAGGAGAAAGTATGAGGAGGAAGCTTGTGCTACAGATGGGAGGTGTGAAGGAGAAAGTGTAAGGAGGAAGCTTGTGTTACAGATAGGAGGTGTGAAGGAGAAAGTGTAAGAAAGAAGCTTGTGTTACAGATAGGAGGGGTGAAATTGAAAGTGTGAGGAGGAAGCTTGTGTTACAGATAGGAGGAGTGAAGGAGAAAGTGTGAGGAAGAAGCTTGTGTTACTGATAGGAGGGGTGAAGGAGAAAGTGTGAGGAAGGAGCTTGTGTTACAGATAGGAGGGGTGAAGGAGAAAGTGTGAGGAAGGAGCTTGTGTTACAGATAGGAGGGGTGAAGGAGAAAGTGTAAGGAAGAAGCTTGTGTTACTGATAGGAGGGGTGAAGTTGAAAGTGTGAGGAGGACCCTTGTGTTACAGATAGGAGGTGTGAGGGAGAAAGTGTGAGGAGGAAGCTTGTGTTACTGATAGGAGGTGTGAAGGAGAAAGTGTAAGAAAGAAGCTTGTGTTACAGATAGGAGGGGTGAAGGTGAAAGTGTGAGGAGGAAGCTTGTGTTACAGATAGGAGGTGTGAGGGAGAAAGTGTGAGGAGGAAGCTTGTGTTACTGATAGGAGGTGTGAAGGGGAAAGTGTAAGGAGGAAGCTTGTGTTACAGATAGGAGGTGTGAAGGAGAAAGTGTGAGGATGAAGCTTGTGTCAAAGATAGGAGGTGTGAAGGAGAAAGTGTGAGGAGGTAGCTTGTGTTACAGATAGGAGGTGTGAAGGAGAAAGTGTGAGGAGGAAGCTTGTGTTACAGAAAGGAGGTGTGAAAGAGAAAGTATGAGGAGGAAGCTTGTGTTACCGATAGGAGGTGTGAAGGAGAAAGTGTGAGGAAGAAGCTTGTGTTACAGATAGGAGGGGTGAAGTTGAAAGTGTGAGGAGGACCCTTGTGTTACAGATAGGAGGTGTGAGGGAGAAAGTGTGAGGAGGAAGCTTGTGTTACTGATAGGAGGTGTGAAAGAGAAAGTGTGAGGATGAAGCTTGTGTCAAAGATAGGAGGTGTGAAGGAGAAAGTGTGAGGAGGTAGCTTGTGTTACAGATAGGAGGTGTGAAGGAGAAAGTGTGAGGAGGAAGCTTGTGTTACAGAAAGGAGGTGTGAAAGAGAAAGTATGAGGAGGAAGCTTGTGTTACCGATAGGAGGTGTGAAGGAGAAAGTGTGAGGAAGAAGCTTGTGTTACAGATAGGAGGGGTGAAGTTGAAAGTGTGAGGAGGACCCTTGTGTTACAGATAGGAGGTGTGAGGGAGAAAGTGTGAGGAGGAAGCTTGTGTTACTGATAGGAGGTGTGATGGAGAAAGTGTAAGAAAGAAGCTTGTGTTACAGATAGGAGGGGTGAAGGTGAAAGTGTGAGGAGGAAGCTTGTGTTACAGATAGGAGGAGTGAAGGAGAAAGTGTAAGGAAGAAGCTTGTGTTACAGATAGGAGGTGTGAAGGAGAAATTGTGAGGAGGAAGCTTGTGTTGCAGATAGGAGGTGTCAAGGAGAAAGTGTGAGGAGGAAGCTTGTGTTACAGATAGGAGGTGTGAAGGAGAAAGTGTGAGGAAGAAGCTTGTGTTACAGATAGGAGGGGTGAAGTTGAAAGTGTGAGGAGGACCCTTGTGTTACAGATAGGAGGTGTGAAAGAGAAAGTGCTGGCGGCCCATCGCGCTGGGATTCGCAGGGTCATACTTCCCAAACGGAACGAGAAGGATTTGGCCGAAGTGCCGAGCAATGTCAAGGTCAGAAATCATGAACAACCACTGATAGATGGCGCTCTGTGTCCAACCATCAGGGATCATTTATAAAAAAAAAAACACTTGCAAATTGGTTGTTTTTTAGCAACATGGTTTGGATATCTTGGCTGTACCATGTGTATAGTTTTCTAATTAGAATACACGAAGCTTTTATACATAAACCACGTGCCCCCTTCTCTGTGCAATAAGAGCTCCAAAATAAATAAATAAATAAAGAAAAAAGGCATGTCATGTATTTTTTTTTTTTCAGACGTAACACTATTTTTTTCAGGCATGACGTATATTTTTTTGTCAGTCACGACGTGTATATTTTACCAGGCCTTACGTATATATATTTGTTTTCCAGGCGGACCTGTCAATCATCCTGGTGTCGCGTCTCGAGGACGTCCTCAATGCCGCTTTTGAAGGTGGTTTTCCAAACATGACAACCGTCACACAATTACCCAGCAAGCTGTGACGGGACTCGTGCAGACGATATCACCAAACAGTGTTTGAACTTGCCCCCAAGTGGAAACAAAAATTGTCTTCAACCCCCTCCCCCCACCCCCCGTCCCTACAGGACTGATTCGCTGGTCGATAGATTTACATATTTGCTTGATATTGTGATAATGTAGAGATAACCTGTTACCGGAAGTGATTTACAGTTATCCGGTGCGAACGGGGTCCTTCTTGTAAACGCCATTGCCAAGTGTAGCTCTTCGGGGGGGGGGGGAGGGGGGGTATCGGCAGTAAGGGGAGGCTGCTGGTCTCCCCGCATTGGTCGGTATTAACCACCCCCCCCCCCCACACCTTCTCCCCTCCCCCCCCCCCCCCCCATGCGGACACATACTTGCATAAACGTAGATTAATCCTGGATCTATTTGATCTAAATGCGAGCCTAACTACCCGTGACCGTGCTTGGCTAATTTCACTACGGTGCTGTGGACATTTACGAGTGAGTACGGATGAGTGAGGAGTACGAGTGAGTGAGAAGAACGAGTGAGGAGTACGAGTGAGGTGTACGAGTGAGTGATATGTATGACTGAGGTGTACGAGTGAGTGAAGAGTACGAATGAGTGAGGAATACGAGTGAGGGAGGAGTACAAGTGAATGACAAGTACGAGTGTGTGAGGAGTTCGATTGAGTGAGATGTACGAGGGAGGTGTACGAGTGAAGAGTGCGAGTGAGGATCAGTCCAAAACGCAAGTGTGGTTTTATTGTTATTTCATTTTTTTGTACACACACATTCTGTTCTATGCTTACCCCCTCCCCCTCTGCGATGCTTTCTGTTGCGTAATTAAATTGTTATGTCAGTGTTAAACACACACTCTCGGTAGTGACGTTTGCGATACAGGAGGGACGTGTATTACGCTTTCGGTAGTGACGTAGCGTGACATTTGCGATACTGGAAGTACGTGTATTACGCTTTGGGTTGTGACGCAGCGAGGCGTTTGTGATACTGGAAGTACGTGTATTACGCTTTGGGTAGTGACGTAGCGTGACGTTTGCGATACCGGAAGTACGGGTATTACGGCTGCGTGCGTCCATCGTCACTTGCACTGCAAACATACTTACTACCGTTTCCTTTGTACGCGGCACTGGTAATCATGAAATAAACATTGAAATGACGAGCCCCTGTAGTCCATGGAAGTAACACTGTATTCTATGATTGGAGTCAGTGATTTGGGGTCAGTGATTGGGGTCAGCGATTTCTTTGGCTGCTGTTCAAAACTTTATATCAAAGTGCTGTGATGTGTAAAGATTGCATTCGCTTTTGTTGAAGACAGCTAAAGAAGGAATTAAAAAAAAAAAAAAAACGACCATGGCTTGTGTCTGTTGTTTGTGTAAACACAGGAGGGAATGCGGTCTAATAGGCCGTGTGTTTTGTACTTTGTTTTGTACTGTTTAAGATTCGCAGAAATATTTGCTGCGACTTTAATGTAATTTTCTTTTGTATATTTTACGAGATGATCATGAATGAAGTTGGTAGAACTAGACTGTTCACATTGTCCCTGGACATTCTTGTATTATTTTGAGTATTGCAATACATTAACTATGATCGCGGTCTAAATGACTTTGTAATCAAGGCGAGATTTGCTTGAAGATATTAATAAAAAAAAATAAAATAAAATCAAGCATGTTTCAGTAGTACAGTACAGGATACTTAACAAATGGTGGTGGTGCTGAGGGGAGGGGGGGGGGGGGGGGGGAGGAGGTTAAGTACAAATCCTCAAGTACTT
>OX457027.1:97819796-97948689 GCA_949752745.1 Protula sp. h YS-2021 | reverse complement strand
TACGAGTGAATGACAAGTACGAGTGAGTGAGGAGTACGAGTGAAGAGTGCGAGTGAAGATCAGACCAAAACGCAAGTGTGGTTTTATTTTTATTTCATGATTTTTTGTACACATATATTATATGCTTTTCACGTCCTCTGCGATGCTTTATATTGCATAATTAAATTGATATGTCAATGTTAAGCACACGTAGTGACGTAGCGTGACGTTTTCGATACTGAAGTACCGGTAATACGGCTGTGTGTATCTACTCGCCATTTTGCACTGCAAACATACTACTGTTTCCTTTGTACGCGGCATTGGTAATCATGAAATAAACATTGAAATGACGAGCCCCTCTAGTCCATGGAAGTAACACTGTATTCTATGATTGGGGTCAGTGATTTCTTTGGCTGCTGTTCAACTTTATATCAAAGTTCTGTGATGTGTAAAGATTTCGTTCGCTTTTGTTGAAGACAGGTACAGAAGGAATTTAAAGAAATAAAAAACATGGCTTGTCTGTTATTTGTATAAATCCGGGGGGAATGGGATCTAATTGCCCGGGTGTTGTGTGCTTAATACATCTTGGTTGAGGACATTTTGATTATTCGATAACTCGAATATCCGATAACTCGAATCATTTTCGTGGCTCCCGCGAGGTTCGAGTAATCGCATATGTACTGAACAAATTGTGATTTAATGTAGATGGTTTCAGCCCCCCCCCCTCCCCCCCCCCCCCCCCCCCCACTTCGCATCATTTGTTACACCGCTAATATGTGTTGAAAACGTATTTAGGCTAAGAAATGAAACATATTTGAAATATATTTCGATTTGAACAGTGAGTTAATGACCTCGTAAATGTTTACTCAATTGCCCCGTGTTTAAAAAAGCCCCCCCTCCCCAACTCCCAAGGCATACGTATCGATGCCAGCCCCCCCCCCCCCCACTCCACCCCCCCCCCCACCCCCTCGCCTCCTCCAACCCCTCTTCTCTCCTACTACTGCCTGTTTAAGATCAGCAGAAATATTTGATGCGACTTTAATGTGATTTTCTTTTGTATAATTTACGAGATGATCATGAATGAAGTTGGTAGAACTCGACTGTTCACATTGTCCCTGGACATTCTTGTATTATTTTGAGTATTGCAATGCATTAACTATGATCGCGGTCTAAATGACTTTGTAAATCAAAGGCGAGATTTGCTTGAAGATATTAATAAAAAAAAAAAAAATAAAATCAAGCATGTTTCAGTAGTACAGTACAGGATACTTAACAAATGGTTGTGGTGCTGAGGGGGCGGGGGGGGGGGGGGATGGGGAGGGGGAGGTTAAGTACAAATCCTCGAGTACTTGCGAAATTTTTAGTGATTGATTTCCAACTACTCTGAGTTGTTTCGTTGTCCTGGGAAAGGTAAGAACAAAAATGTCACCAAAAAGAAAAAAAAATGGAATGACGTCAGAATGATGTTCGAGATGCAATAACTCGTCACGTAGTTACTGTGGTATGCAGATAAAAAAAAATAAACGAGACAAAATTCCCATTCATATATTTCAATATATAAAACACTCCTATAGATAACAAACAATCAATATCACATAGAACATAAGACAAAAAAAAAAAAATAAACAAAAAAAGAAAAATGTACACAGAACAAAATTTTAAATCACCTTTCAAGATTCACTGTTCGCAAAAATATTTCCGTAACCCTCAAAACTGCAACTTTTCCAAACTTGTTGGGTGAATTATTCCACATGGTTAGAGCCTGCGGACGCTTCTCTCCGGGTTAGTTACAGCCTATGATACGCCTAGTCTGGCTTCCGCAAGTTTTAACCATGCCGAATAATTCACCGATAGAAGGTTGACCAATTTGAAGTTTTCAAACAGTGATCACAATTATATATGATTTTATAGAAATGATATCGATTAGGCCTTACTTTGCTCAGCTGTGCAGTGTAGAGCGAAAACTGGGACGGGAAAGCTTTTGATAGCATTTCAATATACGCCTTAAGCTCTCACAACTAATAAACACCATTTAAGCACAGCTGGGATGGGGGTGTAACGATGGCACAACCAAGCCAGCATGGCAGGCACACAGCGCTGTGACGCCGGAGCTTTATACAAGAACATTCAGTATTTCAGTATTGTTCAGTATTCAGTTCTTCAGTGCCAGGAAGAACAACGTTACTGTTTCTCATCAAGTCCTCTTTTTTTTTTCTTTTTTTTTTTTTTTGAAATATTTAGACATTTTTTTTCATTGTTTCACCGTACAATTTTACAATATGAGGTAAATTTTACACAATTTGGTTTACCCCCCCCCCCCCCCCCCCCGCCACTTGTTTTAAAAGGTTATTGGCAGTTTTTTTGTTGACATGATGCGCAAGGATTTACTGGTCCAATGTGGCACAAGAAAATTTTTTTCGCAGCTATTCGCACCACTACACCCGTACCTACCATGTAAGTTCTTGGCTTATTTGCATACAAACTAAACTCACTTGCATATAAATGAATACATTTGACTAATTTCTGCGGTGCGAATAGAAACTGCCCTTTTTATCCCCAACCGTCCTGCCGGAGGCGGGGGATATAGAAACGCACTGTGTCCGTCCGTCCGTCCGTCAGTCGCCAGTTTTGTTTCCAGACGATTATCTCCGAAACCAATGGGCGGATCTAGTTCATGGGCGGACAACATTTACGCTTCGCGCTCATTACGCAACACGTGAGAAAAAAATTTTCCCGTGTCAATGCGGAAATACACTGTCACGTGTCAGTGAGAAAATAGTGTCACGTGCCAGTGAGGAAATACCGTGCCACTTGTCAGTGAGAAAATAGTGTCACGTGCCAGTGAGAAATACCGTGTCACGTGTCAGTGAGATAATGTCGTGCCACGTGTCAGCGAGAAAATACAGTGTCACGTGTCAGTGAGAAAATACGGTGTCCCCACGCAGATTGCGGCTTCTCACTGACACCACAATACACGTCATCTGACTCGATCTCGTTTCCGGTCCGACAATTCCGTTTCGTACATGTAAAAATAATTTGTGTTGACTTGCGGATGTCAGTGAACAGTTATAAACATTATTTCACTCTGTTCAATTTACGCGTCGATTGCACTTTTACAAAATGGCAGCTCACATAATTTTTTAATTAAATTGACCACAGTTTTTAAATATTATTTGAACTCCTGCACCAAATACAAAAATAAAATATACTGACTGAAATGCTTTTTTTTCAAACTTAACCAAAATGGCTATACCCAGATCGAAATAAACCCCCTATTTTTTACGTCCTCCCGGTAACACTTAAACCGTTTACATCCGACCATCGTAAATCACGAGTTACGGCAATAGCACGATATGTTGCTGGAATTACCCTTTAATCCTCTAATATATGAAACAATACATCAAGCTAATAAGAATCCACCTTTTATTTATTTCTTTTCTTTTTTTTTCAATTATTTTTGAAAGCGAAATAAGGCTTTATCGGCAAAATGAGGCTATTCCGGAACAGACTCATGAGACTCTAAGTCTAATTGACATAATATAGAGAATCCTAGACGTCGAATTGTCCTTAATCCACCGTTAGTCTTTTCGGAATAACTCACTTTTAACTATAGTGCATTGTTTCGCAAATAAATAATATATAATTTTTTTTGCTTGATATATTCTTATTTTATATAATAGAGAGTGTTATTATTTTTTCCTTACTTCTTTTTGCCTACATAAACAGCATTGGTACATAAAGCGGCTACTAGTCACTTGGGTAACAACGTCTCCTTGGACGAGCCGTTCTCCTCTCCTCTTTCGCTGTTTTCATGGCTACATCCTTGTCGTGAGTAGCCTTCATCTCCATGCGCTTGACCTGTGTATAGGCCGCCGAGCCGAGCAGCACGACGGCGTTACTGACCCACCACAGGGTCGACTTGACCTCGCTGAAGATGAACGTGGCCATGATGGTCTGTGCGCACGCCTTGGCCGTGCCCGATACATTGTGAGTGAGCGGTGACGTCACTTGTATCTGCAGGCCTGTGACGTAACCAATGGCGAAGCCGAAGACGCCGCCCACGCTCATCATAAACCAGAAATAGAGATTAGAGAGTTTCGGGAATGAGATAACTTCGCCCACTTCGCCGGCTATCACCAGCAGGGGCAAGAATAGCACGCAGGCGTTTAGGTTGTTATATAGAGCGAGCTTCCACAGGTTCTGGTCGACGGCAGGCAACACTTTCTTCGTCAAGATGGAATAGAGAGCCACACAGCAGCTGGCGCCCACCCCGAACAGCACGCCGATCACAGACAACGACCCTGCGAATTGACACAACATCTTGTGGTTTGAATTATCATTTCTGGTGAGGACTAGTTGCGATCGTGTGGAATGTGTATATGGAAGGGGGTGCATTTGGGACGAATTATTCAGCTTGACACATTCATATGCCAGGAGTTTGCAGACGCAAGATGTTCTTCAATAGAACTTCTCAGCCACCCTCCCTCGCCCTCCACCCTCCCCCCCCCCCCCCCCCGGCTCTCTTTCTCTATTTGTTTGCCTCTATTCAGTACTATTTTCTAGTTCAAAACTAATGTTGTTTGGGTATTTATATTTATTTGGGAAATACATCGCACGACTTTCAGTCGGTCAACACCAATCCGTGATCAGACAAAACATTCCAGCATCTCCTTGTTTTGCAGTGAACCCCTCTCTACAACGAACAGGCTGTAAACCGGCCAAATTGCTCATTGCATGGACTTTCACTGAAGGGAGTAAATACAGTAAAATGAAAGATTAAAATTTAAGGAAAATAGTGTTCACTAATCAAAGAAGGCCACAAAACAGAGGGGTTGGGTGTCGGCGGGGAAGGAGGGGGGGGGGGCGGTTGGTGGAGAGGGTGCAGCACTCCTGGGTGGGATGCGGTGGCGGGGGGGGAGGCGAGGAGAGGCGGGGAGGGATTGCGATGCCTGTAGAGGTTACCTGAAGCGTCCTCGCTGGGATGCGGGAGCGGGGGGGAGGGTCAGGGTGGGAGGCGGGGGGGGTGGGGGGGGGAGGGATTGCGATGCTTGTAGAGGGTACCTGAAGCGTCCTCGTCGGGATGCGGGAGCGGGGGGGGGGGAGGCTTGTAGAGGTTACCTGAAGCGTCCTCGTTGGGATGCGGGAGCGGGGGGGAGGGTCAGGGTGGGAGGGCGGGGGGGGGTGGGGGGGGAGGGATTGCGATGCTTGTAGAGGGTACCTGAAGCGTCCTCGTCGGGATGCGGGAGCGGGGGGGGGGAGGCTTGTAGAGGTTACCTGAAGCGTCCTCGTTGGGATGCGGGAGCGGGGGGGAGGGTCAGGGGTGGAGGAGGCGGGGGTGGGGGGGGGAGGCTTGTAGAGGTTACCTGAAGCGCCTTCCTGGTCCACGCCGAGGAAGAAGCCAAAGATGATGACGCCGCAGCACGCCAGCGCCTCCCGCGAGGTCGTCTGCTTCAGCAGCACGTACGACAGCACCTGAACACCAGAGACAAGGCCGGAGTGAGGCGGGGGGGGGGGCGGAGTGAGGGAGAAGGGGGCCTGATCCCCACCTGAACACCACAGACAGGGATGGAGTGAGGGGGCGGAGTGAGGGGGGAAGGAGGCCTGATCCCCACCAGAACTGTACATTGCAATTAATACAACGCGACAATATGTACCATTCGTGTGGTTGCCAAAGTCTTGCTATCAATTTCCCGCTATAATCTTCAATCGACAACACAGTTTAATAACCCTACCCGGTATCACGACATAAGCCGCTGTTCTAAATCACTGATCATAACTCTCTGTTTATAACTACAAATTAAATAAAAATTTGGATCAAACAAGTCCCAAGCCAGTTGACAAGGTTTGGAAGATGGCGCTGTTCTCCTGGGATGTTTACAAGGTTTGGAACAGGAATGTTAGCAAGGTTTGGAACAGGAATGTTTGCAAGGTTTGGAACAGAAACGTTTACAAGGTTTAAAGATGGACCTGTTCTCCTGGGATGTTTACAAGGTTTGGAACAGGAATGTTTACAAGGTTTGGAACAGGAATGTTTACAAGGTTTGGAACAGGTATGTTTGCAAGTTTTGGAACAGGAATGTTTACAAGGTTTGGAACAGGAATGTTTACAAGGTTTGGAAGATGGCGCTGTTCTCCTGGGATGTTTACAAGGTTTGGAACAGGAATGTTTACAAGGTTTGGAAGTTGGAGCTGTACGACAGCACCTGCACACCAAAGACAGGGGCGGAGTGAGGTGGGAGGGGGGGGGGGGAGAGGATGGGGGGCGGAGTCTGATCCCCCTGCTTGTGGGTCATCTTCTATTATATACTGATCTCCAGGAATGTTTCTTACCACGTTGAAGACTGTTGTGAGTGATCTGCCCACGTAATAAAATGCCACACCCACATACTTGAGGCAGAGGTTGTTAAATATGATCATCATGACGAACACCACAGATAAAGGAAGAACCTGGAGGGAGAAAAAAGCACATACAGCAGGTATGTCGGTGTGTGAAAATATTACAGCAAACCTATGCCAAGTCGCTCAAACAGTTCACCGGACCTGGGCCAAGTCGCTCAAATATTACAGCGGACCTGTGTCAAGTCGCTCAAATATTACACCGGACCTGTGCCAAGTCGCTCAAATATTACACCGGACCTGTGCCAAGTCGCTCACATATTACAGCGGACCTGTGCCAAGTCGCTCAAATATTACACCGGACCTGTGCCAAGTCGCTCAAACAGTTCACCGGGCCTGGGCCAAGTCGCTCAAACAGTTCACCGGGCCTGGGCCAAGTCGCTCAAATATTACAGCGGACCTGTGCCAAGTCGCTCACATATTACAGCGGACCTGGGCCAAGTCGCTCAAATAGTTCAGCGGACCTGTGCCAAGTCGCTCACATATTACAGCGGGCCAGTTACATCTTCAATTCTTCAAGCACCAGACTTTTTAAGGCGCATTACTTGATTCGTGGTTGATGTACCATTATGGCTGAATAGCAACGTATGAAACTAGAGCGGCCGGTGCACTCCAAAACATAAGAGTACAGGCTTATTTTACACACTATTGCAACGTATTAAATTATGGACAAATATAAAATTATAGAGCGCGGCGAATGCATAATAAGGCAGCCGGGTGAATAAAACGTGATTGGCTGTTTCTGAAAAGAACTGAAATTACCACAAATATTTCCAAAATCCTGTAAAAAAAAAAAGATCTTTCGTAAAGCCGCCAATATGACAGATCCGCTGTCGCAAAAATACAGCCTGTGGTCTACCAAGGCGTGTTTTCAACGGATCATCGGAGGTACAGCATAAAGCATTACGCGTTTTGATGTTTCTATGTTCAATCTGGATGGTTTGTCTTCCCAAACTAGCGTTTCTAAGAGGCATAACAAAAATTTTCATCAAACTATTAACAGCACTTGGAGTGATGGTTAGCTCAGTTGCTCAGAGTATTGGGTCCAGGGTTCGAATCCGGCTGGTCGGGGGTAGGGGTAAGCGGAGTATTGATCCAACTGCCTTAGCCGAGCGAAGACATTGGGTTAGATCACCTATCACGAAATTCAAAATTAACGCTCACTGGGGCTTTCGGCAATCTTTTGGAAAAAAAACAAACAAACCAAAACAACAACAGAAAAAAAAAACCATAAAAAAAAAATAAAAAAAACAAATGCACAAACTTTCGGTAACCCCATCTCCTCCAAAACAATAACAACTCCAAAAGAAAAACCAAATAAATACAATTTTAAAACTGCGTGGAAAATTAGTGCAAATGCACTTTAGAAGCTGATGAATCAAATTTGTCACATACTTCTCTCGACACCTTCAGATCGATGCGGAACTCTGGGAAGGTGATGACGTCGGGGGCAACTTTTGCAGCAATGCCGAGAACGGCGCATATTAGCACTGAGATCACACACTGGAACCATGTTATAAACAGCGGCGCGTTGAGCTGAAAAGCAAAGGAAAGGTTGTAAAAAATGAGCAAAAAAAAAAATCAACATTCACTTTGGCAGTGCTCCATGCAACATCGGAGCAGTAACATATCACTAAAGGATATTTCTATATTTTACAAAATAGGTCAGTATTACTGTTACAAAATAGGTCTGTACTATCGTTTTACATATTAACAAAACGTCGCACTGTATCTAAAGGTCAATTCGAAACACAGATACTTACCTTAAGATCTGGACTACTTAGTAAGTATTTGTTCACGAACACCAGGGAAATTGACACAAACCTAAAACCAGAAGAATTGTAATGTCTAAATAACATACAGACTGGTTAGTTTATCTAAGGCAGCACACTCAAACATTCATATGCATAGCAACATATCACACATTTTGAAATTTCACCTGGCATTTTAAGTCTAAGTGCGTTTTGAATTTCAAGAAGGTCAAGGACATGTGACGAAGAATCAATAAAGCTTCAACAGACCGATTCAAAATTTCGTCTGAGGTTCACAGGGCAAAGGGTGGGCGGGGGACACAGTTTTTGGGACTAGAACAGTGGCTGTTTAGGTCTCAGTTTGTTTGTTGTATAAATATAACGAAAACGCCCTCACGGTATTAGTGTTGTAATAGGCCATTGTCGATCCAAATTCGCGGGGCGGTAAAAGACGATTATTGTTAAATGTCGGAAAATGTACATTTAATATTGTGGGCAATGGTACTGTGATCATCGACCTAAGCAAACATGTTGCATCTTTACTCGAACTTAAGAAAATACTTATATTCTGGCAAACTACGCCTATGATTTCTTTAGCAGTTGCAGAATTTTCTTTTTATCCGCTGCCATATTGTTAGCCATCTTGTACTTGACATTACGGTGTTATGAGTCAACTACGGCCATCTTGTACAAGATGGCCGTAGTTGTATAAGATGGCCGACGTAGTTGACTCATAACCCGTAATGTACAAAATGGATGACAATATGACAGCGGCCACACTGAAAACATACACTATGGCGATCGTTAATGACCTCATAGCCCGAGAACTACTTTTGCATCATTAAATCGTATATTCATACTCTCACAACATAACGCCTCGCTTTTTGGCCAAACATTTGCTTGCAGTGTTCGTGCGGAATTTTCTTGAGCAAATTCCAGGAGTTTCCAGGAGATTTTAGACCCAATTTCCAGGAGTTTTCCAGGAGATTTCATAATTTATCCAGATTTTTTTAGTGAGACAGAAAGAAAACAAACGTTTTTTTCGTGGCCTCCCACACTCCCTTACAGCTATCCTTTCCACCCATTTTATTTAATCTTGATCCGCGCGGTAGCAACGCCGTTGTTTACATCCCACAACCTAACATGAATGTCCATTGGCTTCGAGTTTGTAGAAGTGTTCAGGCTATCGTCAAATAATAACATATATTAGTTTGATTTGACTTCCTTCATTAAACACATTCCGACATATGGAGCAATGCCAAAGTTGGCAAGATAAGATGTTTTTGTTCCCCGCATGAAAACTGGTAACGACTGGGTGATCTTTAAACATCATGCGAAACACATCTCCTACATCCTCATTGGAATGGAAAGAGCTATGCTTGTCTATTGTTCGAAGTGTCCACAGAATTTCTGATTTAAGCACGTCTTTCTTTAGGGCATAACCTGAAACTGTCACTGAAGAGCTAGGTATAGGTTTAGGGGTCTCATTTGAAGATTTGTTTGTAGCAAATGACACCTTACTAGAAGAGGAAACTCTTACGGCTTGTTGATGCTTTTTCCCTTTCTGGCGACTTGTTAAGGCGGTTACTCCCATATTTCCGATATCGAATGATTTCATACACAGTATACATGGAGCTTTGTTTCTGTAAAATATATCTGCACCCAAACACTCTTTGTAATTTTCCTTATGGAGTCAATCATCGCGAAACATACATTTGTATTTCGACATTTTCAAATTTGTTAAAAGTTCACTAAAACTCTGAAAAACGACTAAATTTCGTATTTAGTATAATTACCTGATTTATTAAGGGGCATGCATAAACGAACATACGCATGAGGTGGGGGGGGGGGCATCTGGGCCAACGCGTTCGCTAATTTATACGCAAACTGGACGATGTCACACAAATGTACGTACAGAGGTAGGGGATATACGCATGGAGGAGGGGGAGGAGGGTAGGAGGAGGGGGTAGAGAGAGAGAGAGAGAGAGAGAGAGAGAGAGAGAGAGAGAGAGAGAGAGAGAGAGAGAGAGAGAGAGAGGGGCAGTTGAATCAAGGCGTACGCTTGTACATAAGCAAGTTGGATGATGTCACAAAAGTGCGTACTGGGGAACGGAGGTCTAAAACCTGGAGAAAGTGCGCACGTAAGTTATGGATGACTCCTTAATAAACAACTGTAGATGGACCCATGCAGTATCACATTACTTGAACATGGAACAACTTGACTACGTCTCGAGGAGTACGTCTATCCCCCGTGGGGGATATGGTTTGTGTAAGGCTGTTGCGTGTTGACTACGCAAAAAAAATTTACAAGTGGAAGGATGTAAGTCGACGTAGTGTCTAACATTTAGACGGATCAATCCATTAACCAGTATTCGCGTGAGACTGTCGTAGGTACGCTAAGTACAGCGCCGATTTTAAAAAATTCGCCATTTTGTCAAGTCCCATCCGGAAAATGCTTGATCACTGACCTGCGAAAGGTGCCAGGGAGCCCGTGTGCAGAATTTGAAACGAATCCATTCATTAATGTGGCCTGTAGACGCGTGAGACTGCCGTATATACGCTAAGTCCAGTGCCAATTTTCAAATGTCCGCCATTTTGTCAATTTTTGGTCGATCCGGAAAATTCTTGGTCACTGCACTGCGGAAGGTTCCAGAGAAGCCGTGTACAAAATTTGAAACGAATTTGTCTATTAATGTGGCTTGTAGACGCGTGAGACTGCCGTATATATAAAGTCCAGTGCCAATTTTCAAATGTCCGCCATTTTGTCAATTTTTGGTCGATCCGGAAAATTCTTGGTCACTGCACTGCGGAAGGTTCCAGAGAAACCGTGTACAAAATTTGAACCGAATCCATGTATTAATGTGGCCTGTAGGCGCGTGAGACTGCCGTATATACGCTAAGTCCAGTGCCAATTTTCAAATGTCCGCCATTTTGTCAATTTTTGGTCGATCCGGAAAATTCTTGGTCACTGCACTGCGGAAGGTTCCAGAGAAGCCGTGTACAAAATTTGAACCGAATCCATGTATTAATGTGGCCTGTAGGCGCGTGAGACTGAAGCGTGACAGACGGACAGACGGACAGACCGAAAAGTTCAAAACTATATCCCTCCGTTTCACGGGGGATAATGTGTATCCTTTAACTTCTGATAGACCTCATTATATCTTGAAGCCTAACTGACCCATTCCGACCAGTATGTTTTTCTCACCCACCCTCCTAAAATCTTTAGTCAACCCTCTTCCACACCCAACCCTAAGACTCCGTTCAAACATTAATATACGAAAATAAAATTAAGGATTTTTATCCATCCCAATACGCAAAACACAATATGCAATGATACAGAGTTCTCGAACCCTATGCGCGCTTGAGCAGAGGCTATATAGAAACTGTGTTTGAAGAAGCTAAATTAAAGGCCTAAATATGCGTGCGCATGCGTTTGGCTAGACCGGATCCCACTGACCATACTGACTCTGCAAGGCCTTTTATCCAAGTCCTACTCTTTGTGTAAGTAATATATGAACGGCCTAAATTCTGAAATTTTTATCTTGAATACGACATTTTGGTAAATAACTCAAGAATTGATTCACTGAGCCTTGCGACGACAGAACCTTAACAATTTACTCTAGACAGTATTTTTTTAATGCATTTAGTTTGTGCATTTGATTAGAAATAAAAAGAGAAATTGACGAAAAATCGATCAGGCTTTAGAAAGATTCTCATTCTATTTGGTGTCGCTGATGACCCATGCTGAATCGCTGCCACAGAGTACACAGCCAAAAAGTACACTGGCTCCTCTAATACCTTTAAACAATCATTCATAGAATTCTACAATTAATAAGGGCATGCACGTGATTCTTTCCTTAATGCGTGTGAAGCATGTTCATTTAGTCACACCCCTCACAAAGACCTAGCCACGTAGACCCTACATAAACGCCATTTATGAAATGTACTACAGCATACCTCTACTTATTCCTAAATTATTCCAAAACACATCAACAAACTAGATGCTCGAGAAGCATGAATCCGCCGGGTTCGCGCAAATTGTATACCTGATTATGATGTTCCTGTGAACAACTGTTCCAAAGAACACCATACAGCCTTGTGGTCAGTGAAGGAGAGGTTTGTAGAGCCAGTGGTACATGGTTGATTTGGTGTGAAGATAATAATCCACCCACTAATGCGGGCTGTAGGCGCGTGAGAGCGATATGTGTTATGCTCATTCCTAATTCATTTCTTCCATTTTTTAAAGTTTTGTCATTTTAACAATTTTAGTCGGATCCGGTCGAATCCTGGTCACTGCACTGCGGGATGCTTAGGAGCAGCCATGGGTTAAATCTTAAATCAATCCACTCACTAATGCGGGCTGTAGGCGCGTGAGACTGATGTGTGTTATGCAAAGTCCTTATTCAGTGTCTGCAATTTTTTAAAGTTTTGCCATTTTGGCAATTTTGCTCGGATCCGGTCGAATCCTGGTCACTGCACTGCGGGATGCTTAGGAGCACCCCTGGGTTAAATCTGAAATCAATCCACCCACTAATGCGGGCTGTAGGCGCGTGAGACTGATGTGTGTTATGCAAAGTCCTTATTCAGTGTCTGCAATTTTTTAAAGTTTTGCCATTTTGGCAATTTTGCTCGGATCCGGTCGAATCCTGGTCACTGCACTGCGGGATGCTTAGGAGCACCCCTGGGTAAAATCTGAAATCAATCCACCCACTAATGCGGGCTGTAGGCGCGTGAGACTGATGTGTGTTATGCAAAGTCCTTATTCAGTGTCTGCAATTTTTTAAAGTTTTGCCATTTTGGCAATTTTGCTCGGATCCGGTCGAATCCTGGTCACTGCACTGCGGGATGCTTAGGAGCACCCCTGGGTAAAATCTGAAATCAATCCACCCACTAATGCGGGCTGTAGGCGCGTGAGACTGAAATTGCACAGACGGACAGACGGACGGACAGACAGACGGACAGAATGAAAACTATATCCGTCCGGTTCCCGGCGGATAATTAGCAAGAGATCTGGAAGGTAGGGTCATACCATATTTTTATGTAACAGAGAATTGAAGTACTTGTTTAGGTGTCAAGTATTCAGTGTTCGAATAAGGACATCCAAGTATTCAGTGTTCCAATAAGGAAAGATAAAAATTCCGGACTTAAAATGTATAACGATCATAATGGACATGACAATATTTATCTTTATTACCAGAAGTTCATATGAAAGTGTCTACGAGTCTACGATCTACCAGACTCTGATAAATAGGACAAATGGAAAAATCATCATATTTTTATATAATTATATCAAAATCTGGATATGCACATGAATATATATATATATATACAAATTAATTATGATTTCGATTTCCAGGAGTTTTCCAGGCGTCTTGATGGAATTCCAGGAGTTTTCCAGGAGGTTTTGTGACCATTTCCAATTTCCAGGAGATTTCCAGGTTTTCCAGGATTTCCAGGAGGCGCACGAACCCTGTGCTTGGTTGTAACTACTTTTCTTCCGCGGTCATAATTAACCACGGTAAAAAGGTTTTCGGCTCGACTGCAAACCGGTCAGCTTGAAAGCAAACTGACCATAAAATTACATGAGGAATTATGAGTCATTTTGAAATAGGTATTTCGATTTTAACAAGAATGTCCGTGGAAAAAATTCATCATTTCACATCTTTTACGGCATTAAAGATGACAATTTTTCATTTAAAAAAAAACGAAACATAACCGCGCGTCATACAGCTCAAATATATGGTCTTCCTCTCTTGAACAAATAAATTTTACAGTCAGAATATCTTAGAGCACCACTCAAGACATAGCAGGCAAGCAAATCACACACAAAAAATAAATCGATTCCTCTTTGGGACTTGAACTCACAATCTCTTACTTCGCAGGCGACAACGCAGACCACTGCTTCTGGTGGAGGCAGAACTATAAATAGTGCCTATAAAACCAGTAAAGGAAGACACTGAAAAATTCGCCTTCAGCAGGGGTGGGTTAACAATCTAGTGATTATCGATCCAAGACCTTACCGATTGCGCTATTGGGGCCAGTAGCCAGGCGACTGGTGAAGGCAAATCAAGGAGGAGCACATTGTGATTTTCTTGCAATTTTACCGTTTTGGCCAATAGTTTGGTTAAATTCGTCAAATCAACAAACAAAATATAAGCTTGTCACAGGAGCCAAAAGGAAATATTCCTGTCAAATTTCAATGCGATCGGGCTGGATTTCTAGGAAGAGTGGCATTGTTTGTGTTTTCCCAAATGGTAAGTCGAATTTCTCAGTCTTGGATCCGCACCCATATTTGGTCTTCTTGCAGTGCCAGTCTCACTTAACAGCAGGCTAATGGGCGATAATACAGGTTATACTTACCAATAAGCTGCTATTGCACAAGCTATTTTTAAAGATTTAGAGAAAAGGGATTCCATTTTCCAATGTATTCGCATCAGCTCATATCTTTTGCCTCAGTGAAATGGTGATGAGTACTTTCGCAATTTTCTTTCCTTGTTTACACATCACCAAAATAATTAATAGCCATCAAAAGCCAGTTAAACATTCTACCAGTGATCTTTCGTCAGTGTTCACCATCCCGGAAAACAACAGTTATCCCGAAAATATCATTTTTGTCTCGCCAATTATCACTCGAGAGGTCGGATAAATAACGCAACGCGACTTTAAATGGTAGTACTTCCTAAACCAGTTCAAGTTCGGCATTTTGGTGTACCTCTTATTTTAATATTAGTTTTTTATGTAGTTATTTAATAAATTAATTCGCAAAATTCTTAGATTATGGGATGAAAAATAATATGGCGGATTAAAGTTGTCAAAAAATATTTTGCCCGAAAATATTTAATTTCCCTATAAAATAACTCAAACACTACAGTCTAAAATTCAAATGGAAACATGTCTAAAATTCTACACTTTCGACATTCTAAAGGGGAACTCCATTACAATGAAAACAAAAAACAGTAATCATTGAAAAGCCAACCAAAAGTGGCGAACGGTTTGCCATGCTGGTGTGTGTGATGCTCTGCCCACACAGTGCTGTTTGCCTGCCATGCTGGTGTGTATGAAGCTCTGACCCACACAGTGCTGTGTGCCTGCAGTAGTAGAGAAATGGGTGTTCTGGACCACCTTTGACGCCATAATGACGTCATCCATCAAGTCACGTGATCACCCCTCCCCCCTAGGCAGCAGGCGACCTATGTGTGAAGCCCATTATGACGTCATAACAGGCGGCGTAACCATGATGAGGACCCCCCTGGGACATACCACGTGCGGACCCGCTCCCCCCTCCCAGAACATACTATATGCAGACCCCTCCCCCCTCAGGATAGCAAAATTCAGCAAAATCAGCAAAAAAGTGTCGTTTGGCGAGAGATCCACCATTTTGACGAAGTCTAAGTGGTATAAAAGGATGAGGGAGACCCAACTCACATTAACGATTAATGCAACAACAATAGCAGCCAGTTCAGTTAGTGGTCATAGACTATTTGCAAAGGTGGCTATAAACATAATTTAAACTTTAAAAAAGTAAAAAAAAAGTTAGATAACTTTCGTCATGGTTAACGGATTTGAATGAAAATTTTACCATTTGATTCAGTTTTATATCTAGTTTTGATGTAACTATATAACATGTAATATTGCTATGCGCCAGCTTGGCAGCAGAAGTCTGTGCTCTGATGATTTTTGAAAAATACTTGAGTTATAAACTGAACTGTTACATAATTTTTAGTTCAAAGGAGAGCTTAGTGTTTCTAAAATTTTAATTTGTGGGAAAAGTGTATTTTCAAGAATAACTTTAAAGTGAATTACGAGCAAATTTGCCCATAAACTTTGATAGTTTAAAGTTTGTGTAATCAGTATTTAATCCGCTGCCTTATTTGGATTTTATTCACTGTAGCTTTACGTAGTGTCAGTACTTTCTTGTTGGCTTTGTTTATGTATTTATGAAGCCACAGTACAAATAGTGACCGGTTTAGTGATTTGATCAGCTGTTTTTCTGTGCAATAGTCAGCTGTTTCCCTGTGGAATAATGTACCTTGGATGTACGGTATTTCTAGTAATTATGTGCATTGCTTACTAATATAATTCTCAGTTGCATAATCGATGGATCCGCGCTCTCACACGCGGCTGTAGAGGAAGCCAGCCCAGACGGATATGATCAATTATCACATAGGATAAGTCGAGGCAGTGTTATTTCTAGTCTGATCACTTTGACAAATTCTAGCAACCAATCGTCTTTATCAAAATCAAAACTAGGGACAGTTAATGCACACTCTGTTGGAAATAGTTTTGATTTAATTAAGCAGATAGTGCTTGAAGATAACATTCAAATGTTAGGTTTAACTGAAACTTGGTTAAAGCCAAACGATGTATATGAAGCTCTTGACATATGTCCAAATGGATACGATTTTATTCGCGTTGATCGAAACTACAAAAACGGAGGTGGAGTCAAGTTGTTATGCAATGAACAGTTTAAACCGCGCCGTTTAAAATCTAATACGTTCACTTCTTTTGAGCATGTTTTAGTTGCACTTAACGCTTCATCTCATGCCCTACGGGTGCTAGTAGTTTATCGACCACCATCAAGCCGGGCAAATGAATTTCTGAGTGAATTCCTTCGCTTTTAGAAGATATATGCCTTACAGGTTGCCCGTTGGTAATAACTTGGGATTTTAATATCCACCCAGATGATCTTAATGATAGGTTTACTAGAAGATTCGTCATGAAAGACTCTGGCGTAAATCGCGAGTAGCTGATGATTATGCCATCTTCTGTAGAAGTCGGGACTATTGGAAGGATCTTATTAAACGTATTTTAGTAGTTTAGTGTAGATGATGTGAGAATGATTTTACAGAAATCTTCAGATAAATTTTGTGAGCTTGATCCTATTCCGACAATCATAGTAAAGCAATGCAGTGCGCAAATGGCTCCTGTTATCACGCGCATAGTTAATTTATCGCTGCAGTCAGGTTGTATGCCCAAAGCTTACAAATTGGCTATCATCAAGCCGTTACTTAAGAAACCATCTCTAGAGACGGTGACAAAAAACTATCTAATCTTCCGTTTGTGAGCAAACTGATAGAAGAGTGTGTCGGAAGGCAACTATCAGTTCATTTATCAACAAATGGTCTCGGTGAAAAGCTACAGTCAGCCTATAAAGCCCAACACAGCACAGAAACGGCTCTAATAAAAGTGTTTGACGATATTTTTCACAATTTAGATAGTAATCGGATTGTGCTGATGTCAATGTTAGACTTATCAGGTGCTTTCGATACAGTGGATCATCGAATTTTACTACAACGTCTTGAGCGCTCATTGGGAGTGACCGATCTGGCACTACGATGGTTTGAGTCGTATTTATTTAACCACACTATGCAAGTTTCCATAGATAACGTCAGATCGCAACCTGTTCTTTTGGAGTGCTCTGTGCCACATGGATCCAAATTAGGTCCTCGTTTATACAGTGATTATACGCTTCCTCTAGGAGTTCTTATTCGCGTATTGCTCCTATTATATCATTTTTACGCTGATGATTCTCAGACCATGAAGTCATCATTTCTCTGTCCTATGGACCAATTCGAAAACGCACACCAGCTTGAACGGGGAGTAGAATGTTGGATGTTATATAACAAATTAAAGCTCAACGGAATTTGTAGTGCCATCAAGCTCTCAGAATCGGGATAAAGTATCAGTACAGTCTCTGGATATTTGTGGTGATACGATTCCACGAGTGCCAACCGTTAAGAATCTGGGGGTTATTATGGATTCCAGTCTGGATATGAAGGATCATATTAATCATGTACGTAAAACATGTTACTACTATATTACCTGGATTAAAGCAATACGGCACATGCTTTCCGTCAACTCGGCTATATTACTAGGACACGCGCTTGTTATTTCACGACTGGATTATTGCAACGGGTTACTTATCGGACTCCCATCATGTGCAATTCAGCAGTTGCAGATCGTTATGAACGATGCAGTAAGAGTCGTAATGGATGTAAAAAGAGACAGGGATACCAGTGTTACTAGTTTATTATGTGACCTTCACTGGCTTCCGATGAGATTCCCAGTTTAAGATTTTATCGCTCGTTTATAAAGCATTACATAATTAGGCCCCCGATTATATATGTGATAGGTTCATCAGTGAGATCGTTACGGTCTTCTAGCGCAATATGCCTCCATGTGCCCAAAACCAGGAATAGATATGGCGAACGTGCTTTTAGTGTTGCTGGTCCTACACTTTGGAAGTCTTTGCCGTACAGTATTCGTAACGAGCCGTCGTATGGTTCTTTTAAAAGAGCACTTAAAACGTTTTTATTTAGAACCAGTTATGACTTATAATTAGTATTTTATTTTTATATACCTTGTGCGCTCAGTTGCGTTGCTTAATGAGCGCAATATAAAAAACTAAACAAATAAATAAATAAAATAACGTGGTCACAGGCTATTTACACAGGTGGCTGTATGCATAATTTTTACATGTCAACATTTTAGCTATTAAAAAAGTTTAAAAAGTAGATAACTCTCGTTATGGTTGACCGATATGCATGAAAATTTTACCGTTTGATTCCGTTTTATGTCTGGTTTTGAAATACAGTGATCATAGGCTATTTGCACAGGTAGCTGTATGCATAATTTTTTCTTCTCAGAATTTTAACTTAAAAAATTAAAAACAAAAAAGTAGATAACTTTCGTTATGGCTGACCGATTTAAATGAAAATTTTACCGTTTTATTAAGTTTATGTCTTTTTTTTAACATAAAGTGGACACAGGCTATTTGCAAAAGTGGCTGTAAGCATGATTTTTTCACCTCAAAATTTTCACTTTAACAAAACAAAAAAGTAGATTACTTTCGTTATGAATAACCGATTTGAATGATAATTTTACCGCTTGGTCCAGTTTTATATCTAGTTTTGACATAAAGTGGTCATAGGCTTTTTACATATGTTGCTGCATGCATAATTTTACACCTTAAAATTTTAACTTTTAAAAAGTGAAAAAAGTAAATAACTTCCGTCATGTTTAACCCATTTGAATGAAATTTTTACCGTTTGCTTCAGTATTATTTCTAGTTTTGATATAAAGTTGTCATAGGCTTTTTGCTTAGGTGGCTGTAAGCACTTTGTGGGTGAGAAGAGCACACCATTCAAAGATGTGTTCGAATGGCAAGCCTATTCAAAGCCGTGTTCGAATTATCTTTGGAAAACATATAACGTCATGGTAATGTTCAACAAGTTGTTGTTCATCAAATTGTTGTTTAACAACAATATGCTGTTGTCATCATAAAAGTTTATAACATGTATTTTTAGGCATCTCTCCACGAATTTTGAAACTTGGAAATGAACAGTTTGGTGGGAAATACAAAGCCCTGAGTCGTGTAAATGGACGAGCAAGACGCAGATTTCGCCCATATCAGTTCTAGCAGTTGACGTGACAACAACAATGGCAACTAGTTTAGACTCACCAGTTTTCTGTCATGGTTGTGGTGTAACATTTCCATCTATAGGATTGTTCAAGCCACATACATGCATTCCAGCTAAGATGAAACGTGCTCGTGAAGAGCTTGTTGAGGAGAATGAAGCAAAGAGAGGAAAGATAGAACAAGATGGAATTCAGATACCTCATTCAGTCCTCTGCCATGGATGCTATGTAATATTTGTATCTATGGATATATTTGAGGCACATACATGCGCACAACCACCTAAGAAGGAAAATGTAATTCATGAAGAACAAACTGCAAAGAGACAAAAACGGGACAAGTGGGGAGAGGCAGAAGGGTTAGTCTTGGTAAAATCGCACAGGAAGAACGGTTTGAGTCTGAGAACGGAACGGATTTATACTTGAAATGCGACAGCAAGAGAATCGTATTAAGTCGCATTTGCTGGAGACTTTAAACCATGGACTGAAATGGTATATTGTAGTGCATGCGCGCTTCAAGAAAATGACTGCAAATGTAGAAGGTGTTATGACAGAGCGAGAAGCCTGTAAAGAATTGTTTACCAAATTTGATGAACATGAGCGATTAGTCTCTCGCTGGGTGTTGGATAACATACTGTACATTGAAGTACATACAGCTACATCAGCGCCTCTGGAAGCAAGTAGTTTTATCCCACCACCGAAGAAAGTGAAGAACATGAAGGCTGTGTTAAACATTAAGAATGAAGACAACACGTGTTTCTTATGGTCCGTATTGGGTCACCTTCACCCTTATGAGAGCAACTCACATCATGTGAGTCACTACAAACGATTTGAGAAGGAATTAAAGGTAGCGGGCATGACATTTCCCACACCGATTACAGACATTCCAAAGTTTGAAAAGGAGAACGATGTATCCATCAACGTGTTTCGATATGAAAAAGATGAGGTCGTTCCGATACAACTCATTTGAAACACCAGTGCGAGAGAAATCAACTTACTTTTGATTAGCAATGACAATAAAAGGCATTACTACCTCATCAAGAATTTCAGCACACTTATGTCTTATCGTACCAAGCATAAGGGTACAACGTTTTATTGTTTCAACTGTCTTTACGGGTTTATACGATAAGAGCTCTTAGATGAGCATCGTGAAGTGTGTGGCAAGCATGGAGCGCAACGTTTATCATTCCCCAAGGAACCTCTCATCAAGTTTAAGAATGTAGCCAAACAACAGCGAACACATTTTTTGTTTCATGCCGACTTTGAATGTTTCACGCAAAAGTATGAAGGAGACAAGTATCAACATCATCATCCAAACAGCTTCGCCTATGTGGTTGTCAGTAAGTATGAAACACGTGCAGCAGTCGTGTATGGAGGAGAAAATGCCGTGAAAGTCTTAAAGACCTTATGGTGAATGAGCATGATCGTATTGCGCGTGGTTTAGAGCTGCCGAAGGATATAGTGATGACCCAAGAGGACCAAGAGAATTTCAAGAACGCCGTCGATTGCTACATTTGTCATGAGCCTCTAGGAGCGGATCGTGTGAGAGATCATGAATACATCAATGGCAAATACCGCGGAGCTGCACATAATGAATGCAACTTACAATTACGACCTAGAAAGGATAAGCAGGGGGATAAAGATTCTTTTATCATTCCTGTGTTTTTCCACAATTTACGAGGATATGACAGTCATTTGATCATGGGGGAAATTGGAAAATTTAAAGATGAAACGATTAGGGTCATTCCCAACACCATTGAGAAATATATTGCATTCACCATGAGCAATCTAAAATTTACAGGCAGCTTTCAGTTTATGAGTACCTCTCTGCAGAAGTTGGTATCCAAAATGAAAAGATAACTTTTACAACATGACTTCTCTCATCCACAATTGTGACCAACAAGATTTACTGCTGAGAAAGGAGTGTATCCTTATGATTACGTGGACGATCCATCCAAGTTTGTCGAAAGAATATCTGTGGTGACGCACAAATATGCGAAAGCAAATAACCCCTACGTAGCAGATTACAATTCTGAGATAGAGAACAACTATCTGGTGAACCTGGACGCAAACAACTTGTATAGCTGAGCCATATCACAAAGCATGCCTCAAAGTGGATTTATGTGGGTGAGTGAGCCAGAATCCCTTGACTTCATGGATGTGGCTTGAGATGACGGCATTAAATACAATTTAGAAGTGGATTTAGAATACCCACAGTCAATCCTTGATCGTCATAGTCACTACCCAGTAGTTCCAAAATGGAAATATGTAAAAGTTGGAGAATTGTCAGAGCACAGTCCGAAGCTACGGAAAGATTTGAACATGTAAGGAAACCTAGTGAAAAGCTCATTCCTAACTTGTGTGACAAGAAGAAATATGGGCTTCATTATAGAAATTTGCAGCAGCTCGTCTCTCTAGGGTTTAAAGTCACCAAAGTGCATCGTGCCATCATGTTTTCACAGAGTAAATGGTTGGACAAATACATTACCTTGAACACGGAAGAGAGAAAATTGGCTAAGAGCAAGTTGTTGTTCAGCGGCACCGACAGTCTATGCTATGACAAAGAAACGGAAGATATCTACAAGGATATGCAGCAAGATGCTGATCTGTTCGACACAAGTGACTATCTGCCAGATCATTTCCTGCATTCCAACGCAAACAAAAAGGACTTGGGAAAATGAAGGATGAGACAGCAGGCATCCCCATTGAAGCGTTTGTTCAACCAAACCCAAACGATGGCTACAGGGCACGTTATTCGAAGTCATGACCACCAGCTTTTCTCGGAGAAGTTGAGAAAGTAGCCCTCTCCCCATATGACGACAAGCTATACGTGTTGAATGATGGCTATTCCACCTTGGCGCATGGACGTAACAAGAAGACAATATAACAGGGGGAGTTCTTCCAACTTCAGAGTTATTTGAAGTGTGAACACTGAAGCGTTAACATGGAAGCTGGAAATCGTAAGAGATCTGCAACTGATATGGATACTCTTGCTGATACAGTCAAAGACTTAACAGTAAAAAATCCTGCCAATACCACCATCAAGAAATTAAGAAGTCGTGGGAGGAAATGCTTTCTCTAGGAAATGGAAAGTATATCAAGATTATGGAACAAAGTAATGAAGGAGTGGTGAACATTCGCAAATACCTCAGAGATGAGGGGTCTGGAAGAAACCGTCCTACGAAAAAGGGTATTTTGCTGACAATACCTGAATGGAAAATTCTGAAGAAGCAGGTGAAAGAAGTGGATAAAAGGCTTCGAAGACAAGAAGACAGGTCATAAAAGGGTACTGTCATCATGAGTGCATTAGTGTTTAACGATGGTGTTTACTTCACAGTGAATGACATGAATGAAGTGATTATAAATTCTGCCTATCGGTTTAAACCTGAAGTGTGGAAAGACTTTAAAAACATACCGTTGACAGTACCTGGGTTTAGACGCGACCTTGAAGAAAATGTTGAAGTGTTAGTGATTTGACATGATGCACAAAACATGCGTGTTTTACAGGATTATCCAGAGGATTATAATGGAGTCGTACCAGATACAGCCTTAATTGACTTTGATATGCAGTCTTACCATTCTTAGAGATCATCTGACTATTAAAACCTTCACAGACAAGATAGCTCAAAGTTGATGTGAGTGTTGAACCAGAGGGAGGACTTTTTGTGAACTTATTACAGATGAATTTTCATATATGAGAAACGCATGTGATGATATCGCGCTAAGATATTTTGAAAAAGTATATCATGCTATCGTCTGAAGCACAATCCGTATTGACGAACCATCTAGAGGAGCTGAGGGTACTTGGCTTTCTCCTTATACTCTCAGATAGTTTACAAGTGAGTGTGACTGAGAACTGTCTAGACGTGTTTGTACAATTCCGATAGTATGGCGAGCTTACAGAACGCTACGACTACATCACCTTCAACACAGTGGAATGGCGCGCTCTGTTACAAGCATTAGATTGGGAAGAACCTAACTCTTGAATTCAAAGAGAAAAGAGTACAACTCATGCGGGGTACCAAGTCCATTGAGCTAACACATCCCATGTGGGTTATGGTGATGGATATAGACATAAATGAAGATGCATGTGAACTGAGACTGTCTGAACATGAAACTGTTAAAATTATAAAGTTTGGTAATGTGAGTTATGTGAGTTTTCATAACATTTACAAATGTGGGTATAATGTCTATGATACATATATTAATTTAGATTGTAATGAATGGATTCATTTATCAATGTATGCAGTTGTAAAAAGTATGTAAAATAATTGTTTGACATGTATTAAATGTCTTTGTAAAAAGTTTGTAGAATAATGTATAAGAAATAAAATAAAATGAAATAAAAAGAAAATTGTATAAAACTTGTTTTTATTTATCATAAATGAAAATTGAACAATTACCACAGCTTAACTAATACAACTCTATATACAAACAACAGCTTAACTAATACAACTCTATATACAACATTAATGAAACAATGGTTTGCAATGCCTATATACACAGTCCTCTACAACAAACTCACTATCACTTCTTTTCAATACATCTACAATATCAAACATCTCTAGCTCTATGCAATATATAATATACACAATAAAAACCACATGTAGATGATATCGGTGTTTGTAATGGTATGGAATTATACAAAAAGTCATTACTTAAAAACTTTTCTAAACGATTATCTATAGGTTAAAGTCCATAACTGTCAAAATATTCCACAACTTTGTCAAAATGCACTGCCACCCAATGCTCTCCTGGTTCATCATGATCGTCTGTGTTGATGACATAGGCACCGCGTTGTAAAGATGGTAGCTGGTCCATGGAAAACACGCCTTGAAACAAGTCTTTTGTCATCCAATCATGGGTCAGTATGGCATCGATCTGCTTCCTGTTCATGACTGGTAGTCGAATTGAATGCTTCGATTTGCACTTATTTCAATAATGTTATCAAATTCAGCATAGACTATGACACTGACTGTATTTTGCAAGGCACCAGCAAAATTCATTTCTAGCCGCAAATTCCCATGTTTGATAAGGGGATAGTGGTCATCATCATCATAATCAGGTGTAAAATCGACAGAAAATAAAACATAACCTCTAGGCCAATCTTCCCGTTTTATGATGAAACTTTTCTCACCATTCAATTTATCAAAAGAATTGTAAAGAGTTTCAAAATCGTCGAGATATTTGTTCCGCGTAATGTCAAGCTTAGGAGGTTTGGATAGGACTAGTTCACCGTCTGTGTACAGTTGCATGTAGTTCAAATTAAAATATTCGAAATTGTATGGATTTCTCAATGCGATTCATTATGAACCAGTCCAATGACAGTACGTTATGGTAATTGAACAAAAAGATCTTTCACAACAGATTGAAATTCTGCTGGAATGGCCAAAATTTTACATTATTTTTTAGTAATAGGAACCTTGGCAGGAGCTTTCATTCTATTCTGACCAGGATATGATGGAGATGACAATTGTTTAACACCAGTTCCCCTCCAGTGGTTATACGTTGCTTCAGCTAAAGTGTTATCTTTACATTCTTTCAACTTTTTGCGAAATAATGTACACTGATTCAATTTTACATACAAACATTGCAGTTTGCTTATCTTCACTGTATGCTACAAAGGACATGGCTTTATCAGTTTAGCTATTCGTTTCGCTTCAATGTCATCTGGAATGCCTTGGTAAAATTCCACACCCTTCATTCCCTTGTATAAAGGTTGATCTGCTGCATAGAGCCATAAAATGGTTTTTGGTGAGGGTTTAATTAACTTTTGTTCTAGATTTCTCTAACTAGAGACGTTTTACCACTGCCTGTAGGTCCAGAGACCAAACATGTGAATGGATGCTTCATTTTCGAATATCCGTTTCTTTCACCCAACTGTTAAACTTCTTTGGCCAACCTAACCACTTCACAAATAATTCTTTAACAACTCGTCTTCTTCGTGTTTTCAACATTTTTTCAATTCTGTAGACAGATTCAATATCTTTTGTTACTTTCTGCAGTTCTTCTTCATAGAAATATCCATCAATATCCTCGTCTAAAAAGTCTTTCACACGATATAAGTGTATTCCTTGCTTCTTACAACGATGTGTGATAATGAAGACTTCTTGCGTCCACTTTATATGATAATCCCGTTGAAATACATATTTCATGTGGGAAATGCGCACCTGATCACCAATTTTAAATTTGTAAGGTTTTTTCTTCTTTGGTTTCAATTTCAATTTGTCTACATACATATACTTCCACACTTTTGATTCGATGTCTTTACGAATATCTGCTGGAGCATACTTATTAGGGAGGGAGCCATGAGGTCTATGGTTGTAATTACACACTAAGTCTGGAAGGATGTCCATATAGCGATACGTTTGATTATGTAGGAAATATCGATACATCATTCCCTTTAGAGTACGAATGACTCTCTCAGCAAAGTTGGCTTTGGTTTCATTCTTTGTTGTATATGCATGTATTCCCTCCTTCTTCAAAAATGCTTTTACCCATCTGTTTTTAAATTCAGTTCCTTTATCTGACCTTAGAGTTCGTGGTCTTCGTTGTGTTTCATGAAAAATCTTTTGAAAGGCTTCTATGACACTGGTATGTGATTTATTAGGTATTGGTTGCACCCATAAATATTTGGAAAAGACATCAATGACAACCAATAAAAAGCGGGTGTCATCATTATAGGGAGCTATGTTTCCCATGTCAGCTAAATCAATATCCCACATGTCATCAATTTCACGTGTAATGACACGTTGCCTTTTAAACCTGTATATTACAGGTTGTAGTAAACTGAAGGCATCTTGATCCTGCAACCATTTCTTCACTTGCGAATGTGTAACTGGTTGACCATGTTTTTTTAAGATGTGATAAAGTTTGTAAGGACCAGCAAATACCCCAGGTTGTCCAGGTTTGAAGTAAATATTTGTCAAGTAGTCTTTCCACGTCGACATGATGAATGAAAAAGCACTTCTCAACAGAACACTTTTTATTTTATAACTCAATCAACATATTTTACAAATCAAGTATTGATACAATGGTGTGAATAACTGGAGACCATTTGTCTTCAATGAACACTAACCAACTACTGAGTTCATCTAATGTAATAGCATCTAAACCATATTTTTTACAATGTTGACTTGCATTCTCTAACACTTTATCTAAATGTATGTAATATTTAGCTTCATTCCAGTATGAATAGACACATGCAGAATGACAAGTATGTTCTGAACACTCTTCATGTTGACAAGCAGGACATACTAAACATGCAAACTTTTTTACAGCTAATAACATTTCTTCACAATACATTTTTTGTACAATATATTGTCTCAATGTAACGTCTGTCATTATACTGCAGCATAGATTAACCACTCTCTCACTTCATCAAACAGTCTTGGATCAAATCGAGCAAAGTGATATGCTGCTTCCACATCAAACTCCTCAGCTCCAGCAATGTTTGACTCTTTAATGAAATCCTTACGCAAGTTTGACAAGTTCAGCATGGAATAAGCAAGTTCCCAATAGATGTCAAAGTGTTCCAGTTGTTGTTCAACAGTTCAAAAACGTGCTAGTTCACTTATCATATAGTCCACACACTTGTTCTTGAAACATGTTTCTACATCCGTATATTTGCTTAAAACATGTCTGCACACCATGACGTTTGATAACATAATGAAAAGTCTCACCACAACATTTCTAACAACTTTCCCATAATATTCTGACCAGGATATGAAGGAGATGTCAATTGTTTCACACCAGCTCCCCACCAATGATCATACGTTGCTTCAACTAAAGTTTTGTCTTTACATTCTTTTAACTTGTTGCGAAACAATACACACTGATTCCATTTGACTTGTAAAACATCTTGCATTTTGCTTCCCTTCACTGTATGCCATAACGGACATGGCTTTATTACTTTAGCAATACGTTTTGCTTCATATCCATTTCTACATGAAACAATAGCTGAGGCAATATCTTGACGGTGAAGAAAAACTGCTTTCTCATATTGATATGAAGCCTCAGTCGAATTGAACGTATGTCCATACTTTTCAAGTCGTGGTGGAAAAAATGTTTGAAAGAACATCCTTATGACTGCTAAATAATAGCACATTCTCCATGTTGTCTGGTCAAAGTTTGATAATGTTCACCAAGACTTTGTATATTCCGTCGCTGACATGTTTGTTTCTTCCTGTAATAGGAAAATGATGAGCATAGTTATCTATAGCTTCTTTTAAAATGTCTGCTACCTCTTCCATCATTTTCTTCCTTTGTTCACTTTGAAACAACCCACATAAGTTTAATTTTCAAAGAAAAAACATTATTACTATGTTTTTAAAGTTGTTAAAAGGCTTACCTTATCTGTGTAGAGCTGCTCAGTTCTGCAATAAGTCTCCAATAAGTTCTCCAATAAGTCTTGAATGTAGTCCAATCACATCGAGACTGGTGTACAACATCCCAAAAAGCGCCTAAATGGTAAAGTTGATAGTCTGGAGTACCACAACAAGCAATTTTAGCAATCATAAAGTCAACATAAGCTTTTAAAAACACAAGTCCATCTTTTCGGTATGTCTTAAAAAATGTGGCTTCTACCTTGCTTATGTTTGGTTCACACATCTTGCAATTGTACTTGTGGCAGTGGCAATGATAATCCTCAACATATCCGTAAGCACCACAATATTCACAGGTAAGTCCAAGTTGATTTTGCACGTCCATATCCCCCAATTGAACTTCAGCCAGTCTTTTCTTGGATATTTTTGACACCTTCATCCGATTGTCCTTTTGCAGTTTGATGACAGTTTTCTTGTCATGGCATTCCGTACATAAGGCTGAGTAGATGCTATCCATCTCCCGAAGCAATGTCTCCCATTCGCTATCATTCATGTTGATGTGATATGTATATTCTTTGTCTTCAGACAGTGATGTGCGCACAAAATTCACATAACGCATGTCTAGGTAAGAAATGACTTCAAGTCACTTCGTTTGCGTTAAGTACAGTTTGAAGGAAATGTCGTGTAAATTTTTTAAGCTCTGACACAGAATCTTCCACAAGCATGGTGCTATAGCAAGCCGTTTCTCTCCACGTTTGATTCGAAGAAATGGTCCAAATTCTCCATGCTCCACAGTAATGTTTAAGTTTGCACTAATTTTAAAGCTGCTTGTCTTTTTCCATGGCTGCACATTGAATGATGACATCACATCCCATTCCTTTTATACCATATATTTGCAGAGTCAGCTCCTTTACTGTTCTTCAAACATCTTACAAATGTCTGTATTCACTTCAACTCGTCCATTGTTGAATCGAACAAGTTCTGATATGTCATCTGAAACATTATCATCATAATGCAAAATAATTATAGCAGCCACAACTAGCATGAGGTGAACTGAACAAGTTGTATTCCCGTTGATAAATGCTGAATCAATGTCGTGTTCCCTGGTAAATGCAGTTCTTCGCATTCACTCAGAAACGAGTGGATGAAACGATTTCTTGGAATTCCAACAGCTTCCCAGTGTTTATGCAAATTCTTCACTTGTAAAATCCAATCCGATTCAGAAGCAGGAAGTATAGTTCACTTGGAAGACATCATCCATGGAATCTACACCTCTGTGAAGAAGTAGTGTTGACATTGTTGCCAATCAATCCACTACGTGAAAGCTGATCTGTGGTTTCTCGCTCTTGCATTTATACCGCCAAAATGTTTTTGGATTTTCCCGCCAAAATGTTACAATATGCTCCCCAAAGACAATTGGAACACGTCTTTGAATAGGCTTGCCATTCGAACACGGCTTTTAATAGGCTTGCCATTCGAACACATGTTTGAATGGGCTTTCCATTCGAACACATCTTTGAATGGTGTGCTCTTCTCACCGAAAAAGTGCTTACAGCCACCTATACAAATAACCTATAGTCACTTTATGTCAAAAATAGAAATAAAACTGAATCAGACGGTAAAATTTTCATTCAAATCGGTTAAATATGACGGAAGTTATTTACTTTTTTACTTTTTAAAAATTAAAATTTTAAGGTAAAAAAATTATGCATACAGCCACATAGACAAATAGCCTATGACCACTTTATGTCATGACTAGACATAAAATTGAATCAAACGGTAAAATTTTCATTCAAATCGGTCAACCATAAGGAAAGTTATCTACTTTTTTGGGTTTATTAAAAGTTAATATTCTTAGAGGAAAAAGTTACGCATACAGCTACATATGCAGATAGCCTATGACCACTTTATGTCAAAACCAGATATAAAACTGGATCAAACGGTAAACTTCTCATTCATATCGGTTATCATAACGAAAGTTATCTACTTTTTTGGTTTTTTAAGTTAAAATTTTGAGATGAAAAAATTATGCATACAGCCACATAGGCAAATAGCCTATGACCCCTTTATGCCAAAACTAGACATAAAACTAAATGAAACGGTAAAATGTTCATTCAAATCGGTGAACCATAACAAAAGTTATCTATTTTTTTTGTTTTTTTAAGTTGGTAAAATTTTCAGCATTTTCAGTCAACCATAACGAAAATTATCTACTTTTTAAACTTTTTTTAAAGTTAAAATGTTTACATGTAAAACTTATGCATACAGCCACCTGTGCAAATAGTCTGTTACTGCCTTATGTCAAAACTGAATAAAACTGAATCAATGGGTAATCAATAGGTAAAATTTTCATTCAAATCGGTTAACCATAACGAAATTTATCTAACTTTTTTCACTTTTTTAAAGGTTTAAATTATGCTTATAGCCACCTATGCATCTATGACCACTTACCGAACTGGCTGCCATTGTTGTTGCATCAATTGTTAATATGAGTGGGCTCTCGCTCATCCTTTTATACCACTTAGGCTTCGTCAAAATGGTAGACCTCTCGCCAAACGACACTTTTTTTGCTGATTTTGCTGAATTTTGCTCTCCTGGGGGGGGGGGGAGGGGTCTGCACATAGTATGTTCCAAGAGGGGGGGGAGAGTCCGCACATAGTATGTCCCAGGGGGTGGGGGGTCCGCACATAGTATGTCGTAGGGGGGTAAGCACATAGTATGTCCTAGGGTTGTCCTCACTTCCTCACCATGGTTACGCCGCCTATTATGACGTCATAATGGGTTTCACACATAGTATGTCTTAGGGTGAGGGTTAGGCTGCCTGCTTCCTGGGGGTGGTCACGTAGCTTGATGACGTCATTATGACGTCATAGGTGGTCCAGAACATCGATTTCCCTACTACTACTGCCTGTCATGCTGATGTGCATGACGCTCTGCCCACACAGTACTGTGTGCCTGTCATGCTGGTGTGTATTAAGCTCTGCTAGCAGCCGGTCTTAACTGTCCTAACTCTGCAATCCCACACTCCCCACTCTAGCCCGAGCCCCATTACTTCTGGCCTGATGTCCGCCTCGCGATTACACCACACCATGCAACACTCTTTCTACCACGTCACGTACGCTTACTCCATTTGGACCTTTCCAAATTTAAACTCCTCCATCACCTTTCACCTCACCCTACCCTAACCAGGAACCTACAAATCCCCCTAATCCTAATCTCCACCAAATCTTATCTCGGGACGGGTGTTCCACTGCCATCTTTACAATAATCATGGAATACCTGCCTTAAAATTTCGCAGTAAAGTACCCGCATAAATTTCTCGGGTCTCTTCCACTCTGCAACGCTGCTCGTGATGAGTTCCGGCGTGACAGGAACGAAACACGTGTCGAGCGAGCTTTCCTATATCGCTCTCTCAGCTCGCATAGATTGGACCATCCCATAACCTTACATATTAAGGCACGGGGCATGGGTCCCAACTGACCACCTTCACCCCATAAACCCTCCCTCTCCAAATGAGACACCACAAGAATCTTTCAATTATCTAAGGCCCCCTATCCACCTTTAATCCTCGGACCAGTACTACACCCTTGCCCGATGCACACTCCAAGCATCTGTACAACTAAACCCAAACTCAAGAGCTCCAGCACAGTATCATCACATTATCACTATTCATTTCTTCCCGCACACCCCCACATTCCTCCCATAGTACTTCGGAGCGAGACTCAGCGATGCAGTTTATCCAAGGTTAAAAATCCGACACAGGGTCCCCCCCTCCCAACCCCACTTGGAGTCGAACCCATTTTGAGTGCCCAAAGGCAACTACTGTCCGATAAAAGGACCAGTGGGGTACGGTGGTTGCTTTGCCAGGGTCACTTGTTTTGCTTAAATTGCAATTGAGAAATTAGAAATATCTTCTCCTTGGTACAACAACCGGAAATGCCAGTGACAATTGAGCTGAGGATAATATATATATATATATATATATATATATATATATATATATATATATATATATATATATATATATTTAAGTTTGCAGTGACAGCGGGAGATGCAACACATTACAGGATGGTTTACAAGCAAGATAAAGAGGACAGTTAGTTGCGGATTAGATAAGTGTGGATTGCAATTACAATGGGCGTTTCCATGTCCCTCGGCTAGGGCAGTAGAGTATAATAATTGGACTTGTACATAACAGTAGCTCAAAATAGTAATTGAATTCATTGATAATCGCATAACTTTATTCTCCGGCAATATCTCTACGCTACTCCTTTTAATCGTGCATTTGTCTCATAACACCAAACTTCATCATATATAAGAAGTAATCTTGTTCAATTTCTGAGCACATGTTTTTAATTACAATCTGAAGTCACGAAGTAATTCATTGTAATCCACGAACCATAAAAATATAATTGGAGTTCATAAAAACTTCATGAACAACTAATAGACTTTGTAAGCCTTTATTCGTGATTTGGTTGTATAAAGCAAAAATATTAACTGGACTGGGTTATTGAACCCATTTCCAAGGGATATGAAATGCCATGAGGCCAACTTAGACACTTTAGGCATCGAATACCACTGTCAAATTTTCGAACCTCAAAACCAGGAACTTTACAAAGTTGCTGAACATTTTAGGCAGTTTGCAACGTGGCTGACTGAACCAGTCTTTTTACAAAGTGGCTGAAAATTCCAGGTAGTTTGTACACTGCCTGGTTTGACAGTTTTGCTTTAAAATATACACATCTTATACGACTGTTTACCAATCAGTGCATTGTGGCAAAGGTTGTTTGAGTTTGGTAGTGTCAGAATAATAACGGAAATCTATGGTGATATTGTAATGAATAGAATGAATAGAGATTGAAATTAGCGATGTGGAAGTTATCCAGCATTATTCATGGAACTGAACACAAATATATCAATATTTACGTCTCATATAATTTTACACGTTTTAGTTCATGTATACTTTTTACAACAGAAAAATTGTTTTTTCGTCATAGAAGGTTCTTTTGAATAGAAAAAGATCAGGAGCTTGTGGACTATTTATTATATTACTATGCATTAAATTCATTACTTTAAATTTAATTAATGAAAGTAATTAATTAATATTATAATTAAGAACAGTACAAACAATTATCACTTTTGTCATTCCTACTAGCATTTACAGTTATGCAGTGTTCTTTTATTTTGTAAATAATTTTAGTGTAACTTGTTGCATAAAAATTATCATTATTTTTAATTAGTGTTATGAAGATAGTTCGAAGATGTTGTTCCTTGGGGCATTTGAAAAGAGTGGGCCATTTGATCTGCAAAATGGTGAAATATAACCATACAAATTGAAAAACAGAATATGGTGAATGGGTTAGAAACTTTTCTTGAGTTCTCGCAAATAATACAGATTTGTTTAGATTGTGGATATGATCGTCTTTTACACTCTAGGATATCCTTTCAATTTCAATTTTAAAGTTGTTAAAGTGAACAATCACAATAAACGTCACTTCTAAAGCGCACACAACTGTTGAAGACAGCATGACGAAATGCCAATATAACTTTATCAGAATATGAGGCGACATGATAACTCCGATAAGACAATGATGGGGATAGCGATGACAATGTGTCCAGACACTGCACGGCACATCCCATCCCTTTCATGCAACGACATGATGTGTGTTTTGTTTTTTCTTTTGCCTGCGCCCATACAGGCAACTGCAAAGGTAATATCAGTTTCAATATCAAATATTTTATTGCTTTTATAGTAGATTTAATATTGATAAAAATAGACCTAATGGACATCAATATCGTGTGCTAAATCACAGCAATGGCATAAAATTAGCATAATATTTTGCTGAATAAAATGAATTTTAAAAATCATCAATACCAAAAATATTATAAATGTAACTTCTGTTTCATGACACTTTTATTTAAGGAATGTTTTGAGAAAAATGTTGATGTCAGGTTCTTTTCAGATATGGACAGAAGCCTAAGTAATAACTCAGATGATTTAAACAGCTTCTCGTCCATCAGGTGTTGAATCACAGAGATCATGAAATTAAATAAATAAATATGCAAAATACCATTGACAACCATGAAAAAAAATTATTTCCATACTTCAAGCTGAAAATACAGAATTGAAAGGAAATATTAAACGTTTGCATTTATGTTTTGAAAGACTTGAAAGGGGAGTAAGTAAAATAAATGATATATTTGTAGAGCTTTATGAGGAAAAAGCAGTTCTGGAGATAACGTGTAATGATAATTTACATATCGAAAAGGCTGTAGACAAAAAGAAATATTCACTCATGTGAATTCGTTTAGTTTCGTTTAGCTTCCTCTTATCTCGAACGTTCAACTGTGCGTCTTGCGTTTTCGTTTTACTTTACGTCTTGAGTATCTCCTATCGTACGTTTTGATGTGCGTCATGTGCAAAACGGTTGAATAGCACATGACCCTGCAGTATAATTATTAAACTATAAAAAAATATTTCATTCAGCCAATAATTCTATAATAACTAGAAGCTCATTCCGCTAGCGAAATGTTAAACACTTGACAAAAATTAAAACGCAAAAATACTTCCTTCAGTGGGTTATTTCTTGAATAATATATTGCAAACAACACAGCTTGAATACGTCTTATAAGCCGAGTAGTGTTTGACTTTTGTTGACTTAAGGTTTTATTGACTGACCAGGCAGTGTTATCTGTTTGCGCAGTGAGAGCTCGCACAAAGCTCAGCAACTGTGTTCTGTGCTGTGCATTAAATGCTACGCATTTACTTGCAAAAAATACACTCTTTTCATATGGCGTTTTAACAAAGAAAACGAAAACAAAAACGAAAATAAAAAGTGCCATGCACATGTCCAGATCAAGCTTTTCATAAGTCCCAAGTTTGATGGTGGTAGCGCCCATAGTGTCAGAGAAGAAGAAGACACAAAAAATCGGAAAAACTGTCAAGAAGAAAAAAAGGACGAATTTGCTCGCACAAATTCATATAACTCTAACAAGCCAAAGGCTTGTCAAGTGTTAATTACTATCTACACATATAAAAACTTTTGACATTGATAAACAGGATTTATTTAAGAGGTTTTATATACACTCTGACAAATAATTGAATAGTTTCAATATGAAACCTTAAGAAAGGCTCATTGATACAAAAATACTATTGAATAATGGTCTTTTCTATATATATCTGCACATAAACAAAGAGAAAAAAGCCTTGTTTTCATATTGCCATAACACGAAAAAATACAGTGAAAACATTTTATCTGACAATAAGGCTACCGTTTAGGATTGTATCTCTCAATAATGTTAGTTAAAATAGTACATGCAAAGCTAACAAATTGTCATTCTTTGTGTAATGGAATTTTATACGCTATCCAATAAAACTTTTAGCTTTTCTACACCTTCGTGGAAGAGCTTTAAAGCGAGAACGTGAATCATGTGTTTAGATATGATGATTAAGTTTTCACGCCTGGTGCAGCATTTTGCTTTTTCATCATTTGGTAAGGAATAATTAATTTTAGTATGAGGACATTTGAAAACAGGTCCACTTAATAGGGTGTCGTGGATCTCTGTCGCAGTGACAGCCTTGTCAAAGAAAAGTGGAACCACTCCATTCTCTAGAAGACTCAGTAGATGTTTGTAGATCTGTAATGCCCAGAAATGCTCCGACCACTTGGGAAAGTCTTTCAATCCATTATTGAACATGCCCATTGAGAAGACCATCGACAACGTGCTCGTCTTTAGCATATATGTGGGAAGATAGTCTTCAATGTTGTACACTTTATCGCATACTTTCGCTACTATTTCGTCGGGAAACATAAACGATCTCCTTAAAGCTTTTGTTAGAATAAATCCTTTTCTCGCTGAGAGTGGTAATAATGCTATGATCCTCCTTTCTACATCCGAATACGCAACAGGTAACATAGATGGAGAAAACTGCTTACTGTCTTCATCTGGAATCCAGCTTTCTGAGACGGATACTTTCGTGAAAATATAATAAGTACATTTACCGAGCATTTGCAGATAGCTCTGCAGTGGCGCTATGAATGTAGGATGGGTGAATGCAGTTACAAGATCTATGCTTATTGCAAGGTCCTTGTAAACTTTTCCGCGCCATGTGAGATGGAAACAATGAATTCGTTTGTTTTCCCCTCCTTCATAGAAATTTGGTTCTATTAATAAACCTTCTTGGTGCACAGTCCTTGATAATTTCAACAAAACACAGCACAGGATCTCCTTGAAAAATATTTGCAATGCACGAAAATCCAAATACCCATTAATAGTAAAGCCTAATTGTTTTATTTTATGACAGCTCGGCTTTAATTTCATTTGAAATTTTTGTTGTGATTCGTCTGGCTCAAAATCAAAGCATTCGCGTAGTTTTTCCAATACGAGGAGATAGTCGAATTCATTTGGAAGAAATGGCCTCGTATTTTCACTTTGACTTCCTGCCAGTACAGGCTTGAAGGTTAGCAAGGGGCATTCTTCTGCGGTCATTACCGCAAGTTTCTGCATAAATGTTTCGATTCGTGAGCAAACTAACCCAAACTCGCTGCAGCATTGTTGTTCGTTAAGGGCTCTTTCTATCCACTCAACACCGCTTATCAGTTCTTTATCACTGATTTTAAAGCTCGTGGTACTCTTTATAGAAGAAGAAAGTTTCTGTGTCATCTCATACCATGTTTTAAATTCTTGAACATTCAAGTCTTCTACATTACACTCATGATGATTCACAAACTTTGTCAAGATATCCGCGATTACTCTATTTTGCATTGAAAGTTGAATTAAGCTCACACGCTTGTACGGAATAATGTTTATGATCGCTGATGGTGTTTGCAAACCGGCTAAAAGCATCCTTACGTGTCTGACGAGACCTAACCGTACAGCGTGGTACATTAGGAGAACTTCATTAGAATTGCCAAGTTGATTGTTTATGCAAAAGAATTCACAATACGACAGTAAATATACTAATTTGATGTGCCTTAAGCTTACATCTTCAAAAAGGTTCCACAAATTGTCCATATTCCTCGTTGAGGAGCTGCTGCGACTATTTAACCCAAAAGTCATCAAAATAAACATAAATCTGTGGCACACGTAAGGCTTGATCAGTTTATTATTGCAAATTGTATCCGAATCTAAAAGTTTATCTGATGACTTGAGTTCGAGTGACACAAAGGCTGCAATTTCATGGTGCAGCGCATCACCAGATCTCAGATCTGGTAAGAAAGGTTTGTCTCCTTTCAACATGGACTTCATCAACTCAAGAATTATTTTTGTGACATGTTCAAAATTGCGGTGAATTGTATTTGTTACGAGAGTGACTAATTGAGAAAAATTATCAAGATTATGCTCAATGTTCACATCCGGGTGATTTAAAAGAAATTCAAGAAGGCTAGTATCACCTAGGGCAGCAACTGCTTGAACAGCATACATTGCGAAGAAAGGGTCTACTTTCACATCAATCTTGGGATGCTCCAAGACCGCTTTGACAACATTTTGACAACCTGTCCAACATACTCTTCGTGCAACAGTATACGCCATGTCGCTGAAATCGAATCTGTTAACATCGAAGTTTGCGTTATCAATCAATACATATACTGTGTCCGTGCGACCAAATGCGCCAGCCAGAAAGATTAATGTTCGCACTACTTTCTCTGTCAATAGACCAGTCTTCATGTACCGTGCTTTATATTCAGATAGTAAAACTTTTAGGATATCCGGTTTTTTTGATACTGCAGAAACCAAAACGTCATAAGAAAAGATGCTGCCAATATCTAAATGTGAGTGCCTCAGCAACATTTTAGCTAGTGAAACATTGTTATTTCTCAAAGCCAAATGTATAGCCGATGCACCTGAAACGCACTTCGCGTTGACATCTATTTCGGGATGGGACAATAGCAATTTTACAACTCGAAGTTTTCCTGTCATGCTTGCTATATGTAGAGGAGTGAATTTGTAACAATAGTGCTGATTCACATTTGCCTTGCATATCCGCAGTAAATACTCCGTGACATGAACCAGACCGTACAGTGCTGCAACATGCAACGCTGGCCACTGTTGCTCGAATATATTATCCGAATTATTCAAGTGTATTGCCAAGTCAAACTGTGTGGCACAAGACTGTTCACTTGCCATTTTCAGAGTGAGTTCAGTGCCAGTAGCGTTCAATATTTTTGTTTCAAATTGTCAGATTATTTTGTTCATTTGTTTTCTTACATCTATTACCTGCAAGGTCTTTACTTCCTACAATCTCCATCTCTTTCTGCCCACATGCAGCTGCAAATTAATAACAATGCTAAATAAGATAAAACACTGCATCTTCATCACAGTCAAGTGACATCATGGGATCATATGTACACAATGATTATTTGTTTTGCGGTGTAGTGTATGATAACAAACGACATTGACCTAAAAGTACAGTGTTCGTTATGTATTAAAATGTAATATAAATGTCTCTACATCCGGTTTTCATGCGGTTTTCTATCAAATAATTCACTCTTGATGTAACCTTATAATATATAGCAAATACATTTATAAAGATTTTCATGCTGGCATATACAGGCATATAATTTGAATTGTACAGTAGGAATAAGCGGCTCAAAGTATCAATGATGTGGATACGTAATTTCAACTATAACTTTTCGGTTCAAACCGTTATGCGGTGGGCATTTTTGTCACTTTCGGACTATTTAAAATTAACATGACCGAATAGAGCCCCACACAGCCCATGGCATTGGGCCTTTGTTTCAATCATGTGGCACACAAAGCATGCATGTACCACTGTCCTGTTTTCCTTATATTTAAATCAGACACCTCCTTATCACGGATAGAGGTTTCATTATAATGAAAGCCAATGGGACAATCCAATTCTGTCCAGCCGGACCACACAGGGATCATTTTGCATGTTGTTGTGAATTGAGACAATAATTTTAATGGTCCAGTCAAAAATATTGTTTAACAAATTGCATAATGTGAACACTTTTTTAATGAAGTACAAAGATCATATATAAAAAGTACCACAAGAAAAAATAGGATAAGCACAATTGTATTAAATAGAATAATAAGCAGGAACATTTCCACAACTTTTAAAATAGACAAGCAGTAGAACTGATGTTGGTGTTAAATAAACGAAATATTTACACGTCTTTGTATCAATAGACAAGTCAACCTCAAGTAATTGCCTGCAATCTCAATCACCTTCTGTAGCTGCTTTCAACTTCCATCACCTCCACATTTTACCAGCTGTCTCTATAAACCCTTTCTATTCAGCTGCAACTTCTATCACCTCCACTTGCACAACCTACATGACCTCCACCCACATCCATTTGTCAATTAGCGATGTCAATCATGTGCAACCTGCATGAATAACCTCCAAGAGAGCCATCATTTTCTTTAACTGTTAAGTTTGAACTTGACACAACAAAAATATGCAATGTAAACCAATTATGGTGATCAAAAGGCTATTTCTAGTTTCATTACTTTAGATATTCAGTTCAGTTTTATGAGGTAAATACTTGAATGTTGCAAACATGAATGAAAATAAACAATAAGTGGCACATTTTCAATTATTTGACATGGTTTCAATCCAGCTCTTCTTTTATTTATGTGTTAGGTGTTCTACTGCAACTAATAATTATTGTAATTGTGAAGTGGTCGTGACCTCAAAGTCATGAAATAGCCCTAAGTCACTGGGATGATGAGAAGATATATAAAATGGGTGTTTATTTGTTCAATGGTACTTCGGTTGTTCTTTTTGATAAGTACATTTTTTGCAAACTTCCAAGCCCTTTCAGGATGAAGTGTGAATATATGACGAGTATGACGGCTAACATTTGAAGGAGTTAAAAAAAAGCCATTTTGATGTAATGTCAAATTGCCTTCAGCCAAATGTGTCATATATGTATTCCAATATATAAAAATTGTATGCCTTCTATGGCCCCACCGTGAACAAAATATTACTCTCAAATATGTGAACTAAAAGTAAAAAATATGATATACATTAACTGTTTTCTTTTACAAAATCTTCAACAGTTGACTTTCTGAGTTAATTGGTTGCCGCAAATATTCCGGTTGACAAGCCGGAAAGGCATAAATTCGACATGCTAAATGCAACATAATCAAGGATCCTTTTCTTAATTATTTACTTTCTGTACTTTTATGGTTTCTAAGCTTCGAATACTGACAGAAAAGGTAGGATCTTACCGTAAGTCTACGCAAAGACTTTTTTTGGAACAATTGTAATAGATTATTCGATTAAGTTTCTTCTTCCTCGTTTTCCAAGTAACTTTAGTTTGAATGATCAATAAAACTGTTGGTAATGCGACTCCAATATCATCAGCACATTGTTCGACCACTGTAGTAACTATGACCTGCTTAATACAGGCCAAGAAGGAAGTCTGCCGATTTTTCTAAAATGTCAATAGAAACTTCTATCGATCTATAGTGCTTTTAAGAAAATTTTCGACAGCCTGTAGTATTTCATCTTGCCAATTCTGCTTATTACAAGTTTAATCTTAAACCCGATTACAGTTTCTCTTTGGTGCTTTTTAATAGCGTTATAAGCTCACATCAAGTGCAAGTAAACCTTTCTCGCATTTTTGGTTGGTTTTACATATGTTGCAATATTTTGAAATTTGAAATTAGTGGTTTTTTACACGAAAGTGGACTTAACATATTTTGCTATATCGTATGTCGGGTGCAATATTGTGTTTTTGTAGATAAGACTTGTAACACACTCGGCTACATATTGTGCTCATTGCTTGAAGCAGATTTTCAACCAATTTTGTTATGTTCACATCAGTAAAACACAAAAAATACAGCCGACATTTATGACAAATTTTTATGTTTTGTGTGTGAAGTATTAACGCAAAATTTATGCTGATATCGATAGACATTTTGTCTGCTCGGCTTGGATCGATCGTGATTATGCTTTTTTCATTGACCCCAACAAAGCAGAAATTGCGTTTTGTTAAGTAACCAGATTTTTGCAGCCTACATTATGTGGATACATGAAAAAATCATAAATTTTCCACCAACATTAAATTGTGCACGTTGCATTTTGTATTTTTGAGGTTTTTATTTTGGTACTCATCTTTATGTTTCGTAGTGTTAATTTTATGCTTAGTTAGACACATTTTTGCTGCCTAAAGTCCGTTTTAAGGCCAGTTAGCATAAACACACACATAAAAAGGGTACTTAGAGACCCCCCAGACCTTGGAAACTGATATATATTATAGATCTATGTTTAGTAAACATGAATCTGCAATTAGTGAAAAAATGTGTCTAATGCATCAAATATATTTATGCGAGTAAGCTTTCAGTAGCAAATGTCTTTCCCTATGGAAACTATGGAAACTAAAACATCACACAAGTACGCCGAATAATTATCTGCCTTAAAATGAAGATTTAACGAGAGAGAATTTAATTTCACAGTTAAAGCTTAACTGAACACACCAGCTATTACATCGTTCAGTATAATAGCTAAAGAATTCGGCCGAGAAAAAAGGATATTTTATAGAAGAAAAATTGATTTTAAAAAGTACGAGAAACGTAAAAATCTTGAAATGAATTTCTCGTATGTAAAAAAATGACAGGGGAATATCCTGACATAACGGAAACGGACAAAACGGTGGTGGACGTAATATAAATGACTGATATATTGCTTACAAGTGGAAAAGTACTCTAGATAAAGCTTATGTTTGCGAAACATTTTGAAATAATTTCGACAACTGTTAATTGTAGGCATTTTTGTTATTTGTAGCAAGAGTAAAGATAAGATATGTAAACGTTTCAGTTTGTAAGGTCAGTTAGTCTGCCCAGGTGAATATGTGTGAATGTTCAGACAGGTGAAATAAAAATTCAATCTGGTTTTGCAATTGGGATTTTTGGGAAATTTTCAACGTAAATGCCACCAGTTAATTTGAATCTGCTTACATATTTCGCATAAAATACCCATGTATTTCCCACATGTAATACAAATACCAAGTAAATCCCATCTTCCTTAAAAGCAAAAAGTAAAAATTGTTTCATAAAATACCCATGCATTTCCCACGTGGGATACACGCGGGAAACAACACCAAAAATTCCAGCTTTCTTGGAAGATGTCTCCCAAAATTTCTCTTATGAAACCCATGGATTTCCCACATGTAATACGCCTGGAAAATCGCAAGTGGATTCGGATGGGTCAAGGTTTTCTTGTGAGTTGGGATTGGGTCACGATTGGGTTGGGTCAAGGTTAGGTTGGGTTAGGTCTGGTCAAGGTTGTTTTGCGATGGACTCATTTTTATAAGGCTTCGGTTGGGTTAGGGTTTGGTCAAGGTTGTGTTGGGTCAGGGTTGGGTTGGATCAGGGTTGGGTTGGGTCAGGTTTGGGTTGGGTCAGGGTTGGATTGGGTCAAGGCTCTCTTGTGATGGACCTAGAATATTTTAATAAGTTTTTGGTCGGGATCGGGATCAGGGTTAAGGTGAAGGTCAGGGTGGGGGTCAGGGTTTGGATCAAGGTTGAGTTATGTTGGACTTAGAATATGTTTCATTGGGTTGGGTCAGGGTCAGGGTCTGGGTTTTGGTGAGGGCCGGGGTTAGAGTTATGGTAAAGGTTGAATTGTGTTGGAATATTTTTCATAGGATTCTGTCAACGTCAGGGTTAGGGTCAGGGTCAAAGTTGGGTTAAGGGTGGGGGTCAGGGGTTAGGGTCGAGGGTGAGGTGTGTTGAATATTTTTCATAGGGTTGGTTCAGGGTCAGGGATTAGGGTCAGGGTGAGGGTTGGGGTCAGAGTCGTGGTCATTGTCAGGGTCAAAGGTTGGGGTCAGAAGGTTGAGTTGGGTCAGGGCTTATTCTGGATTGCATTTCGTTGTATCTATAGGGTTGCGACCCAGGGTTACCTTGGGTCACTTAGCGTCACTGACCTAATTAGAGCTGTCAATCATCGATGACGTCATAAGTATGTCAGCCAATCAAAAGTTTTCTCTATCATTTCTTTGGTCTCCACAGCCATGGTTCGCAGAGCCATGTACACCTCATCTCTATACCCTAACACTAACCCTTACTAACCCAGCATTAATCCTACTAGCCTCAACACTAACTAACCCTAACAGATTTTGTTTCAGAAAAATGCTAGTCGCATTGTTCAGTTGCTTTTGTTAATGATATTACTTTATTAGCAATATATATTAAAGCTATACTATTGCAGGCGGCACGAGAATTGCCTGTTGAAATTACTGACAAAAGCCAAGCCTATAGCGAGAACGAAATTAGTTACAAAAGCAAGTAAGCTCAGTCGACAGAAGCTACAATAGAAAACCACTATCTTATCCGATTTCATATCACTTTGCATTAACCTCACATGACAAGGTTCATGCAGCATTATAGTCACACCTATTATAGCAAATAGAATATGATTAACTTTGTTAATAAAGGTTTAAGTAGGTTATTGTGGGTGGTGCGAAATTTATCTGAATAAATTGCTCTCCAAAGGTGAGCCCCCTTATGTTAAGAAATTAAGCTGCAAAAATAAGGAAGTTAAAATACAATAACAAGTCACTACCTTAACCAGTTCTATGCTACTTTACAAAAGCATGATATGAGAAAGGTCATGCAGCATTATATAAAAACCTATTGTAGCAACAGTAGAATATGATTCACCTCATTAAAATGGAGGCGGTAACTAATAAATAAAGCTGCAACACGATGACCTCAAAAAGCATATGAGTGAAAACGAGAAAACTCATGCAGATTAAATAAGGGTTAATTTGTAATAACCCTTTTAAACTTCAAAGTATTATCAGATTCGATACAACATTTATGTTTAGCTTATTCAGTTTCCTTGTTGTTCACCTTTAAAACATACATGAGGGATAATTCTGTTGGAAATAAAACTAAGACCTAAACAATTTAACAGACGTTCGGCACTGCAAATTCATCATCACTTGCACCCAGAAAGAAACGTAAATTTCACTTGAATTCTTGAAAAAAATCCACTGCAATCATCAAAGCCGAGCACTAATATTTGATATTTTAAATAAAGTATTTTTATCATTTTCTCTTATGATGTATTAATATTATATTTAATAAAATAAATGTTAATTTTCGCTTCAGTACTGTTAAACCAATAAGTATTGCAATTCAATATAATCATCGTTTTGCTGCTAAAATATAGTCAGATTTTTTAATTATTAAAATCGCAGTTATTTGAATTTATTTAAAGGAAAGGTTCCAAACCAAACGGTCCCCGGTTATGTCATTTTTGTCAAACAGTTTAATCTTTGAAACAACCCCCTCATTGTTTATTTCTTCTCATTTATTGAATCAGCCACTTTCATTAACTGGACTTTATTAAATAAGAATTGTATCAGTTTATCTAATATTGGCTTATTCGAATATTGACGATTTTGTGCTTTATGCTTTTATATTTTTTGTGAAATTTATGAAATATATAAACCAATCAACAACAATAGCGAATTAATTAACTAACTAGTTAGCAAGTTAATTAATTAGTTAACATCTACACTACTTGCCTGAAAAGCATTTTTTTAGACGCCGCCCACAAGTCTTGCGCTCAATATTGTTTACCTATCTGTTCATTATTAAATGACACCCCTTCAGTTTCTATCTAAAAGTAATCTGCACATGTGTTATCATATCACTGCCCAAAGTCAACCTATGTTGCAAACCTTTTCAAAAGCATTAGGTTTATAAATCTCATGTGCCATCATTAAAACTACACAAGTAGCATTCACAGAATGACATCATTTCTGGGAGTTATTAAGCAACCCGACCAATCACGCACGAATGACCTTGTAAAACTACATAATCAAGTTTCTGCAAACTTACAATGAACCAATATGGAATGCTTTTGAGTAAACACTTAATAATATTGAGCAGTTGGCAACAATAGCTGGTTTAGGTATGACAAAGTATTTACAAAATATATTTTTAGAACAAACATTCATTTCCTTAATTTCTTACATTTAAATGAACATAAAACAATCCAGTCCATACATTCAACAAAGATTTACTCGGTACAAACGTTAAAATAAAGCTTCATGAAAACAGCAATCGCATCTTGTTACACTGACAAGTCATATAAAATAAATATTTAATCTTCATGGTTGACTATAGCACACAATTTGTAACATATGCCTTTAACACTAAAATATTGAAAGTCGAATCATTTCGGCTGCCTCCTCGTCCAAGAGTAAATCTTAGAATCTCCAAAATTATTACAATAAGAGTCTTATATTTGAAAGGGTCCGAATAAGTCAATAGACTCTTAACAAAACAAATACAAAGCAATACAACAGATAACTAAAGAATATCTGAAAGGACATTGATTCAACTTATTGCGTTGTAAGTTCATTGCACATAAGATCTTAAGCGATTCTGCAACAAAAATCTATAAAACAGGGATAAATCATCTCAAAATAATACACACAGTAATGAAACATAACACAATGAATTGTTTAATCTTGACAGAATAAACTCTCAGGATAAATTGTCTAGCTATTTTATTTTCTTGAATATGATTGTTTGATTTGGGTTTCGAGAGTAGAGGATTTCATCAAAAATCAAAGAAAAAACAGTGGAGCCTCTGAAATAAATCCGAGAAGATGCATTCATAATTTAGAGATTGTATTATTTAGTTTTTTTTTCAATTGTAAAAAATGACAACTAAAATTAAAAGCCAATATTATTTTTGAAGTGGCTTCAGTTTAGAAGCTTTCTTATATGGAGGTGGTTCTGCAAGGTTTGCCAGTTTAAAATCGGCAATTTTTGGAGGACATGAAGATTTACTTTTTGCCCCATTGTTTGAGCTATTCAATCGAGCAGAGAATTTAACACAAACATTAAGAGTGCATTAACAAACCTGATGATTGATCACAAATTATCAAACATTTACTTATTCCAGTCAATCTCTCATCACATTAAAACTGTGCTTTTCTGCAATTTATTTGAATGTTGCCTTATTTCATGAAATGCGACATAATTTGTACAAGTTTATTTTTGAACAGTCTATTTGCGAAAATATATATCACAAAATTAAAAGTGTAATTTGTATACATCACCATCATCAAGATGACATGAATCATTTCTAATCTTGACCTACGGGTTGCATCTGTAGTACTGTTTCTTTCATCAATATTTACGAGAATGTTGACGAAAAGAGGAACATGAGTGGCAAAATATAAAATGGTCAAGCTGAGAACAGTGATGGAACTCCTACGAATTTCAGTATTGGTACGCCAGTTAGACGCAGGTGCAACAGGGGTTTTTAGAAACAGTTTGTAGGCAATCCAACTTGTCGAACAAAGCATGAGAAGAAAGGGTAGTAAAATTCCGATTATGAGAAGGAAAATAGAAACGATTTTCGCCTGAGTTGGTGACGAACAAGCAAGCTCATATTTTTGTCCATTATTCTGTTTACCAAATAAAAGGAAATGACTATTAAAGGCACAAATTGTGATCAAACATCCAAGAATAAATGAAAAGAGGCGTTTACTAGTAACCACATCTTTATACGTATACGGCTTACACAAAGCTGCAGCTCGATCTACATTAATCAAAACCAGTATCCAGTTTTCAAACTGTTGTGAAACAACCAATACAAAACGGACAAGATAAAATATGAACGTTCAGAACTACCATATCAGACACAGCCAGGATGATCAAAATTTTATCCGTTCTTCTCAATGGTTTTAACAGAGCGAGGACAATGATAGAAAAGACGTTTCCCAGGTTACCAAGTAGCACAATCTGGCTTCCGGCAATCATCGAAATTAAATGTAATACAATTAAGTGTCACTACTATTTATATTACATGGTATTTGACTTTTGTAGGATACACATACGCAGAAGATTAAAGAGCTGAATATACGAATTGCAATTAACTTAATAATTAGGCAATGCTTTGTCACATATATACTCAGCAATAAAAGAAACTTAAATTAATTTTTTGTGGGTTATTTTTTCAAAAGGTTGAGCGCAATCTGTGCCCAAATGATTTTTGCCAATAGTTTTCTCTTTATTCTTAATTTGATCTTTTCATGTGAAGTTAATTGATTCAACACCTTGACCAACTGAGTGATATCAAGCATTGCCTATTAGCGTAGTGTGTACTGTGTACTGTTGGTTATAAAGTTAAACGGTTGACAGCATAAAAAACATTTTTAAAAATGTAAAAGTTGACCGCGAACCGACCATTGGTATGGTTAATAGCGAAAGGCCGTCAGTTGACGTCACACAACACTTTCGTGAAAACTAATGGATTACCCAGGGTACTCGGAAGTGGCCTCAGAAACACTGGGTTAACAAGCGATAGACCAAGAAGTGTTAGATCACGTGTTACCACTGCTGACGACGACCGGTTTTTTCGACTCACACACTTGTCCCAAATGCCTCAACCAGATACGGCTGTTTTGGACGTCGAAAAAACCGGATAATCACACAACAGTGCGGCGGTCTCCACCAGTAATATTCGAAATCACCGCGCAGATCACGTAATGCCATTGACTGCTGCGCTACGAGCGTTAGACGCTAGACACCAGCACAGTGGTAAAGTGTACTTCTTAATGGTTTGTCAAGATTTTGCTTGGAATTTTCCAATGGAAAATATTTGGCGTCGACAAGTTGAATGCTACGCGGACGCTTCTGTGAATCAAAGGGATCAAGCATGATGGCATGGGGCAGAATTTCTTTTTGATTAAGAATAGAATTGCACCTTATAAAGGGCAACCCCGATGCCTAGCAGCCCCGCAATGAAATTTTGGAGACGTGAGCTATTCAATCTTATTATTATTATTATTATTATTATTATTAATATTAAGTTAAAAAATTATAGCTTAGTTTGTTAAATTAACCAAGATCCTGTTGTCTTTGTCGACTCAGAAGTTTCAGATTTAGTAGCACCCCCATTCTCTCTGAACGGGCGTTTCTATTGTTGTTGAGTATTGTAAGTGTTTCGTTTACTAAGTTCTTTCAAATCCCAACAAAACTGATCGCCGGTCTTTATACTACTTTTTTCAATTTAAATAAAACAGCACCTTAACCTGGTAGTGTGTTTCAGATACAAACAATTATGCCTACGATCATAATTTGTTGAAATATATTCATTACAGCTAGCTAAATTAGTATATCAGGTTTATTTTCAAAAGAATGAACGAGACTAACATATAAAATGTCTGCTGATCAATATCTTTTTCAAAATTAATTTTTCGAAACTAGTGTTATACTCAAATCTGTCTTGTTTTTAATTTGACAAGTAAACTGTAACAACAAAATCTGATTGTCCATTTTAATGTTATTAGCCTTATTGGTTTTTGTGAATTATTACATTTGTTAAAATACTCACTAGTTTTGTTGCATTATCGAAGCTATTTCCATGTACCTCGTATTCTTCCTCTGCAAATATTGTTTCTTGGGAGGTCATCATTTGCTTTATTGCCTTATTTATTCTAATTTGTATTTTCTGCTCCTCTTATTTTATTGCCACTTGTATGTGTTTTTGTTTTCTGATCTACAGATTCGTGTTAAATATATTGCTTCATTGATGTGTGCGTTCAGTCATTTCTCATAAGTAGATGACATTGTTTCATTTTCCATATATTAAGACACCTGTTGTTGGTAACACGAGCTCTATGTATTAAATTACTGTTCAAAGCAACGCCTATGGTGGTAAGGAAACGAGTAACGAAAATAAATAATCTAAGTCGACAGAACCCACAATAGAACACCACTACCTCATCCGATTTTGTATCACTTTGCGAAAACACAAGAAAACAACCTTCACGCAGCATTATATAAAATCCTATAAAATCCTGGCAATTTGAATATAATTTACTTTATTAATGAGGGGTAAATTAAGGAAGTGGCAACATAATGAACTTGAAAAGCAGAAGGGTGAAAACGAGAAAACTGTTGCAAATTTCTAATGCAGATTACAAGACTCTGGCGAACTTGCCTGAAGATTTAAAATGTAAGTTTTCAGTATGTTCAGAACGACGTGAAAACCCCATCCTCCAAACCTAAACCTGCTAAATTTACTGGTCATTTATACTGTTTTCTTCACATTCAAACCAACTCGTTCACAAAGTAAGCAGAGTTAGAAGTATTTCGTTATATTGCATGACCTTTAAATGGACGTAGATAGATTTGTGGTAATCATCATGGCTGTCAATGTTTTTTCTTAACTTTGTTTAGTCTGAGTCTTCTCACTTAGTATTTGTAACTGGAGTTATGCTTCCTTTATTTCATCTTCTCAACATCGCTTTGAAAGTTATACTTATAATGGCTGAAAATTTTGCCTGGAGAGGTATGTTAGTTGGTAAGTATTATGAATTACCGTTAAGTCACTGCACTGCATTGTTTACTTATCTGATTCGCGTTGTAAGTAATATCTCAGTAATTAAATTAATCACGGCTATTTATACAGTAGGCGGGTAGATGTTTTTATGTCTATAGTTAATACTAGTTTGGTTGGTGCTTCCGAATCTATTTCCTCTTATTACTCGTATATTCATATGTAAGCCACTACCGCCCTTGTCTTATTTCAGCTTTGTCAAGCGAAGTCCTATTCGGGGAAACAACGATTAATGTTCAAATGATCTGTGGTAGAAGTCCTGCAGGGGAAAACAACAATAATGTTCAAATGATCTGTGGTAGAAGTTCTGCAGGGGAAAACAACAATTATTGTTCAAATGATCTGTGGTAAAAGTCCTGTAGGTTAAAATAACAATTATTGTTTAAATGATATGTGGTGGAAGTCCTATAGGGGAAAAAATTATTGCTGAAATGATCTGCAGTATACCCTATAACTTGTAGTGCTACATTAATTGCAACCCTAAAACAGAAATGCCCAAAAATAGTCTACTAATATGCATATTGGTGACGAACACAAGATTTATTTCTATAAATTTCCATATATTTATAATAAATGTTACAATCAACAGCAAGCTTGTCATATAACAAAAAGACAAAATACATAGTTATTTACAGAATACTTTACAATAAGGCACTATTTGCTCAATGCAACGAAATATGAGTTCAATTAAAAACCCACCTTTTTGTGTGATGCCTATGCAGGGGACCATGCATAGACTTGATAACTGCACTTATCAGCATTGGAGAAAAACGTTTTTAAAGTTTGACATTTTAGTAGCATAATTTCTTCCCCGCACATTTTCCTAACAAATGTTTACTTCTAACGGGTTTTAATGTGTAAGACTTACATATGTGATAGAACAGAGGCCAAGAAATACCGTGGTGGTAATAATGCATTTTCCTAATAAGAGCAGTCATCAAGTTCATGCATGAGGTCTTGAATTTTACTTTGGAATGATATGGCCTAATATGATACTCAAAAGAGTTACACACATCATGAGGCTTCATTCTAATATGTAATGTATGCGCGTCCTTAACGTATGATCCGTGTATTAAATAAAAATGTAATGAACAAATTAGAGCATTCTTTTCCCAAAGAACCATAAAACTAGCACTGTTATACTAACTAAACTAATAAACATGACTTTATCGAGAGAAGGAAATAAAAAGCACCTACGTGTCGGGTGTTAGCTTATCCGAATGTAATTTAGGTTTTACAATTGCAGGAAACCACGCATAGACCTGGTAACTTCACTTTTCTGCAGTGGAGAAAAACGTTTTTAAAGTTTGACATTTTAGTAGCATAGTTTCTTTCCCGCACATTTTCCTAACAAATGCCTACTTCTAACGAATTTTAAGTTGTGAGACTTACATATTTGATAGAACAGAGGCCAAGAAATACCGTGGTGGTAATAATGCATTTTCCTGATATACCGTGGTGGTAATAAGGCCTTCAATTTTACTTTGGGATGAGATGGCCAAATATGATACTTAAAAGAGTTACACACATTATGAGGCCTCATTCTAATATATATTGTATGCGCGTCCTTAATGTATGACCTGTGTATTAAATAATAAAATGTAATGAACAGATTAGAGCATTCTTTTCCCAATGAACCGTCAAATTAGCACTGTTATACAAACCAAACTAATAAACATGACTTTATGGAGAAAAGAGATAAATGACCTCTTCTAAACCTCTTTGTCATGCCATGCTAGATTCTGCACAATAAAACAATAAACTTGGAAAGGTACATAGATTTCAACATAGAATTTAAGAAAGTAAATCGACAAGCAGCTGACACATTTGTATTTTTATTTTAGACAAAATACAATGTTTTATATAGTAGCAGTTTCATTCCTTTCTCAGTTATCATCTGTTGGTAGATTCCTCTATATGCCTGTCTTTCTTTGATAATGGATCTCAAAACACTTGCACAATATTCTATGACGTTTGAACTGTTTTCATTATTTTCATTATTTTTGCTCATTTAAAACTTGTTAAAGCTCGTTCATCCTGCTTTGCTTTATTGTTTATTATTTAATTTATTCAAATATAGAAGCAAATATTTCTGGAATTCTGATTTGGCTTCAATTATTTCATAGAATTTAACAGTTGCAGTCTCATCGATTTCCAGAGCTACCCTTACTTTTGCTATGGCCGCTTGGTCAATAGTATTCCTTTCATACTGCGCAAGTCCGACAAAAATCAATAAACTTGACAACACACCAGGGGTGGTATTGTGCTCTGTTCTAATTTTTAAAGGTATCCTAATTTTTAAGGACGTCCTTAAAAATAACGATGAAAAGTAAGGATGATCCAACCCGTCTTATAAAATAAAGATATCCTTAAATTTAGAAGAAATACGGTCGTCCTCAATGGGATTGGTGAACATTCTATCGTTTCTGCTCCCAAGAAGGCATGTAAATAAATGAATACGCGACGGAACAGTTATCTCGCAAGAAGGTTTTGAATTATTTTGAATTTGAAGAAATAGTAATTTGAATATGATTCACTTTATTAATGATGGGTAAGTTATTAAACAAATGGCAGTAAAATGAACTTTAAGAGCAGAAGGGTGAAAACGAGAAAACTGTTTCATATTTCTTTTGCAAAGTAACAGTCTCATTTGCCGGAATATTTTTATGTAAGTTTTTAGCATATTTAAAAATATATACAAATCCCCTTCCATCAAACCTAAACCTGACAAAATTAACAGGTCATTTTGTACTGTTCAAACATTTTATACTGTTCCAAATCCAAACAGCATTTCGTGGTACCGCAAGACCCTTAAACGGAAAGGAGTTCCCATGCGTATATTTGCCTTCATATTCACTAAAAGCAAGTGTAGCTTTCACCCTGGCTGTCGATCGTATTTCTTAAACTTAGTTTAGCCTGAGTCTCCTCACTTTTTTGTACTTTGTAGCCAGAGTATGGAAAATGATATTTAAAAAGTTAGACTGTATAATGTATGATAATCAGCCGTTTTACTTCAAGTGAGATCTTTGCCCCTGAGAAATGTTGTGAGGTGATGCATATTCTGCATTACCGCTGAATCACTGCATTGACCACCTTTTACATTCACTTTGAAAGTAATATTTCACCGATTACATTAATTAAGGCGAAGAGAAGGGCCTTCCTTTGTGTTACCAGATATTTTATACCCGAATTCAGGCTGTTACACACGCACAAACACAGCTTTCTAGCGGCTGTTCCATTGACCACAACTTACAAACCCATCGTTGCCACAAAGGCAAATATTTCAGTAAATCGGTATGCCTCGGTACACTGAAGATAAAACAGAATATGGTACGTTCTCAGAATGATATATTCCTTCATTACATACGTAGTTTGGTGATATTTTTGTCGTTTTTACAAATTTTACTACACACATTTTGCATACTTTGTGCTCAGTTTCGGTGACCCGGTATCGGTACTGTGGTCAGCTAGTATTTATTTGTTAGAAAATAAATAATAAGTATTTATTGGCAATGTGCAATGCCTACTCTAAGTTTAAGCAGGAATATATATCAATTATCTGTGTCATTTAGAACACACTAAATCACACTAAAAGGGGTATAAATTACCCACAGCAATTTACCTTAAAATAGTGCTTACCTTGAGAAATGTCTTTATTTCTGTCATCAGTAATAATACAAATACTAATTTATATGGCTATAAACTTAAGTGAAGAACTAAGCGTACGAGCGTGCCCTAACATATTTCAACTAAAAATTTGGACGAAATGACACGCGATAGTTCGTTTTGGGGATGTGTTGTAAATGTTGCCACTGTATCAACTACTTTATCAACTTTGATTATAGGCTTACATGGAAGCGAAACGATGAAAAAAATCGCGGACCTCTAAGCATATAATAAATTAACATTATTCCTCAAATGATCCGTAGTACACATTTTAAGTTATACGTTAATTTCAAATGTCAACGAGATTGTAAGTGGCCATATATTTTTAGTATTGCTACAATAAACATGCAGCTTGCCACACAACCTAGTGATAAAACACAGAATTATTTACAGAATAACTTATAATAACATTGAGAAATTTGATTTCCGTTAATGACACCTGCACGTCTGTATGACGTTTATTTTAATCCCGCCTTTTTCTAATGATGATACCTTAAGGTAAATACGTCTCACGTAATAAGCCAAGTTACCACCTTTGTCGTTTACGTGTCCTTCACGAGATAATGTGAGACCTGTCTGGAAAATAAAGAATGCGTGGCCCATTTCTTAGTTACACTTATATGGTGTCATGTTTATTAGCAATGATATTAGCACATAATATAATAACATACAGATAATTAACTAATACTTGTTAACTAGGTATGATAATATTGTATATTAGGGAAATATAAAGCACCTACATGATAGAGTGTTGAGCTTATCCTAATGCAATAAAAGGCTATTACAGGTTTGCTTTGCTGCGGCCTAATATGACAGTTAAAAGAGTTACACGCGTTATAAAGCCCCGGTCCAATTGTATATCGTTTACTCATCCTTAACGAAGTAATGTAAATTCTATTAAATACAAATGCACTGAACAAATCAGAGCATGCCAATGAACCATCAATCCAGCACTTTTATACTAACCAGCAAGCATTAAATATTATTTTATTGAAAGAACGTATAACGAATTCTTTCAAATTTATTTATCGTCCAAAAGCTAGATTCTACATATAATGTTTTACATAGCATCAGTTTCACTCTTTCTTGAAATTACAACCCTTTAATATGTGTCTCGATAAGCTTGTTTTTTTTTCTTTGTTCAGGGAACTCAAAACACTGTTGCTCAAAATACCTATGACCTCTGAATTGTTTTCATCATTTTGGTAATTTAAAAGTTTAGTAACATTATAGTAATAATTGTATTAAAGTGAATCTTTGACAGTGGTTTGTACTTGGATCTATAATAGCTTCTAATTCGTCCTGCTTTGCTATGTTATTTACTTCAAATATAGGAGCAAATATTTTGGAACATCTGACTTAGCTTCAATTATTTCACAGAATTTAATTGTTGCAGTCTGATCGATTTCTAGAGCAACTTTAACTTTTGCTATAGCCGCCTGGTCAATAGTATTCCTTTCATACTGCGCAAGTCAAACAAACATCATATACTTAACAACATACCAGGCTTTCCTCCAACCTCAAAAGCATCAGCAGAAATGATAGAAAATGGAAGGAAATCCTTTAAGAATAATTTCGAATTTATATCCAACGGATCAAAAGCAAGGATAAATTTAATAGACGCTTATACTTTTTGTTTTGAATCATCCCCCTGTCAAGATAGAACTTGAACATTTTAAACTGGTACTTGAAACAAATTCATTATGAAATAATTTTGTAACTGATGACCCAAATAATAGCCACCACTTATATTATCAAATCTGCTCTTTTTTAGCTTTACCCATTGGCATTATATACCATTATTAACAAAAGTCGTTTTGTCATAATGTCCGCAATATATATATATATATATATATATATATATATATATATATATATATATATATATATATATATATATATATATATATATATATATACGCACTTTTAGAGAATCTTTTAACTTTTTTAAATAAATAATATCTCTAAATGGTGAACTCGACAAGATTATTTACTTATCATATTTTTACAACAAATTCAATTTTAAATAAAGTTTTGTCTTTGTACCCTCGCGTACTATGCCTTGGTTCGTCGTTGAAGAGAGGTTTCACTGTAGACTCTCGTGGCGTGTTGCTTTGTTTATCTTCAGTGACATGGGATGTTATTCTTGGTTTGACATGTTCCCTGTTTCTCCTGTACATCTTGTCATCAGTTTTCACGACAAGAGACCTGTCAGACAGTTCTTATGCAAAAGTTTTGATTCTTCTGCCTGGCCTTTAGTGTTTCGCAAATAATTCGGCTGGCCTTCAGACAAGCGCAGCACTTCCTTGTAGACGTATCATAGTGAAATTTGGCTACCTGACGTTTTTGGGTTATTTTTTCTTTTACATTTCCAAATAGTTTATATTGTAGAAGGAAATCACTCTTTGGAATTAATGTTTTTGTTCATCTGACTATGAGCCTTTGAGATGTTTACATCTTTGTTTGGGGTATTTCTCCAGTCCAAAGCAAATTTCTTTCGACTTTTTCAGCAGCTGTTTCGCGATTGTCACTGCACTTTCTGATTTCAAGCTTCCTTTTGCGTGATAGGGGCTGCTTGTGATATGTTTTGATTCCCACTTTTAGCAGAATTTATCGAAGTCTGAGCTCATTAGATTTGGGGCATTGTCGCTAATTATGACATTAGGCTTTCCCGTATCTGGCACAATGTGGTTCTAATGCTTTAGTAATAGACTAAGTGTTCGTGTCAATCAGCTTTTTAATTTCAAAGAAGTCCGACAAATAGCCCACAATAACCAAATAGTCTCGTTTGTCGAGATGAAATAAATCTATCCACAACTTTTTTTGCCAAGCTCTGAAAGAGATGCCGGTTGTTTTCATTGGTATAGGAGATTGATGAGGCACATGTTGCTGAGAGATGTAACACTTCTGTATGAATGACTTTATGTAATTGTATAATTTAGGCCAGTCTACATCGAGATTTGACGAGTGCACTGTGTGTCACATGATCTCTCGCATGGACTCTGGAATGATAATGCGAGCGGCCTTGAACAATATACCATATTGTATATTGTTATCCCATCTCAGTAGTTCCAGAATGACAGAATTGAAGGATGCACTTCTTCCCTGCATTCAGGCCAACCTAACAAAATCGTTGTTTTTAGGGTCTGTAGCTATGAATCCTGCGCTTTTTGGCATGTTTTAAGTACGAAAGAGTGGTATCTGTAAACTTTGGAGCAAAATCCACTAAATTCGATTCTTCTGTCTTCTGATATAATTCATCATATTGCTCCCCACTACTTGTTGTCGGTTCTGGCAACTCCAGCCTTGATAACAAGAAATCACTTATAAACATATCAGCTCCATTTTTGTAACTCACTTGCAGATCATATCGCTGCAGTTTCAGTCGCACACGGTGCTATCTCTTTGGTGACGTAAGAATACTTTTTCTAAAAATAGTTTCAAGCGGTTTGTGGCCTTTTTCTATAGTGATAGGTTCTTGGCGACTAAGTTTGACTGTATGACACCCGCTTACCCTCACTGTGCGTTATTGAATAACACAAGTTGTCAATGGAATCAGTTGCGGATCCATCGTCAAAAAAATTAGCCTGCTTCTTTCCTTGTTTACCAGACTTCTACGGTGGCGATGACGCAGTTTGTTTTGCACCATTCCTGCATATCATACTGTCTCTAAAGTGATTTATTTCCCCACATTGCGAACATGTTTTTCTTGTACGCAGAGCATTTCTCTTTTCCTCATGGTTAAATTTTCAGACAATAATTTGCACGATTTTTTTTTGGCGCACTTTTTTTTGCTTTTCGCTTAGCAAAGTGTATGTCATCTCCGTCTGTCTTGTCAATCGCACGGATCTGGGACGCGATGACCTCACTTGCTTATCGATTGTCGTATTGGGGTCTAGTTTCTTCTCTCGGAAAAGTCAGTTGCGGAGTCGACTGTCTTGAGTCACGTTCGTAGATTTCATTGCACGTGGGAATGAAATATTCCTCGATTTTATCGAGACACCTGGTAGGATTCTGTCTCTCCTCTTTGGTCATTTGAAAACCTTTAAAAATCCTCAGGCAACCTTCCCCATCACCATGACATCTCTTTCGGGTTGAGACCTGTTACAACATCATAGTTCTGCCACTGATTCCAGAAGAATTGACAGTTTTCTTTCCAAATCTTCACGCATGCCCATACTACTTGGTACCAGAAAATTCGACGCCATTTCCCTCACTTTTTTATCTATGGATACTCTGTTGTTTTAATCTGGGCGGGGTAATTAGATTAACTAATTAATTTAATGCATTTATTAGCTACACTAAACTACATCTTATTCATTAGATGGAATATCTAACTGTGAGTAATACTCAAGTGATCAGCGTTTCCCCATGATCGGATGTTCCTAATTCCCTAAGAATTTTATTCAATTCTGATTGCATGTATGAAAAATTTGAAATATCAAGGTAACTATTAAACAAGTATTTAATAGATAAAGTAAGAAACAAATGTAGAAAATTATCTATGCATGCCTTCTAGTTTATTAGAATGAATGGGCAGGTCTGGAAAGTTAAAAAACTTATGAAATCACCAGCCCTTCTTACTCAAGATAGTCGACAAAATCCACCGCCATATACCAGTGAATATGTGTTATAACTACAAACAATAAGAAGGACTTGTTTCAATTTATAAGACTAGTTATTTACAACTTAAGCATTTCGATTTTAACTTCGTTCTAACGTACCTAGTTTTAAATTTACCTTTAAATAATACTTATCATTTTATCGTGTTCTTGGAAATTGGTCATTAAATTAATTGGCAGATTTTTAACTGGCCCTCTGTAAACAGCTTTGTGTCGTCAGCAAATAATGTCTCCAAATAGAGTTACCACAGGAACATAATCATTTCGATTTTAACTTTGTTCTAACGCACCTAGTTTTAAATTTACTTTGTCCCCTTAAATAATACTTATCATTTTATTGTGCCCTTGGAAATTGATCATTAAGTTAATTTGGAGAATTTTAGGCTTAGCTGTGTAAACAATTGTAGCTCTTTTCAACTGCACAAGATCGTATAATGTTTACAAATTAATGAATAAATGATGAGCATATTTAGACTTATTGTTTTCAAAATTATTCTCTTTTTTGCAATATGACAAGAAAGTTTAGAGAAGATTTATTTGTCGAAAGCTACACCTCAGTACAGTAAAAAATATATGCTTAAAACATGCCATTATATACGATTCGAACCAATACCCTATTCAAGAGTTTGCTTGTTCTGTATATAACTGAAATACATTTCGCCAGTTTAGTTCTTACATTACCAATATGTTCCTTCCATGTAAGATTAAGGTCAACAAGTAAACCTAGAAATTTCGTAACAAAGACCTTCTCGATAACCGCGTCATCATATTTTAGTATTAGTCGTTTGAAATGAATTTATTATCAAACACCATATGATTTGTTTTACTAATATTTCGAGACAACTTATTAATACGGAACTATTCGGTGAATTTTTTTAATTTAGTCGTTACATCATTAAACAACTTTGACACACCATGGCCCTCTGTACACAGATTTGTGTCATCAGCAAATAATGCCTACTGAAGCAAGGTTGAAACATTTCATAAATCGTTTTCATATATTGTGAACAGTAGGGATCCCAATATTAAGCCCTGTAGAACTCCGCAAACAATGTTTCTAAAATCTGAGGTGTTATCATTAAAGTACACACACTGTCGTCTATTAAGTACCTTTTGAGCCAAGCATGGGCTTCTTCTCCTGCCCCATAATATTCAAGCTTTTTCAGCAATAGAACATGTATCAAAGGCCTTTTTCATCTAATAAAGACACCAATAGTTCATTTTTTTACTGTCCAAAGAATTCGTCACTTCTCCTATTAAATCAAGTAAGGATAAGTTGGTCGACTTTTTGGTCTAAATATTGATGTTCAATTATCATATTGTGACACTCCAAGAACCTATTTAATCTATCGTTGAAAATCTTATCTATAATTTTGAAAAACTGGGGTAGCAACGAAACAGGAAGATAATTTGTAAATTAACATTTATCTTCCGACTTATAGATTTAATTTATTCAGCTGTTTAATTTCTATACTATACTATGAGTTTAAATTGATTGCTTATTCTATTACGAAATGATTACTTCCCAAGGTATATTCACAGTTGTTTACGCAATGGGTAGATTAATATGAACAAGTTATTATCTTCTTTTAATCTAATTTTTCCGAACGTTGTATAGCGTATTATGTTATTAGAAATAGAAACTAGTCTATTTATTAACACACACACACTTTGGAAAATAAACGATTGATAGATTGATTGATGTTCAAAGGATAGACGATCCACTATTGGTTTGTACGTGTTCAAAAAATGCCTAAGGAAGTACTATATTAAGTCCTATGAAAGTATTTAACGTTTTGTTTACAGTATTGAAACTTAAGGTGCTGTTATTGTGAATTCGATTACCAACTAATCAGGCAAGCCCTTGTGTAAGAATTATCTTATTATCTTCTGGCTTAGCCCTCTAGCTTACCTCTTCCATGAGTGCTATATATATATATACTTTTGCCTGTAATTCTATGTTCTTTCTTATTCTGGTTGAATATGGAAATGCATGAATGTAGTTGAAGGAGTTAGAATAACTAAATGAATAAATAATAATAATAATAATAATCGGGATATCATTTAAGACGTTGCTCCATTTATAGCCATTCAACCCTTTTAAAATGGCGAGTCTTGTAAACAAAAGAGCTTCTTTCGCATTTACTCTTCCCATTTCTTGTCAGATATGCCTAGGAAAGGTGAACATGACAGAACCAAATCAGATATTATACACTAAAAATTTGGAAACGTTGCAATATATTGAATGGGGGAAAATTGTGCTTCTTATATTTTCGCTCAATCCTTCAAGTGTCTCAGCTCCCGAGTCGGATTTTTTCTACTTTAACACTTTAACCATGTATATACATCAGAGCCACGAAGTCTTCCATTGTTCGGCTAATACGTGCTAACTTTTTATGCTCTGAGGCGCATTGTGCATGACAGCCCCAATAAGCCAGTTCACGGTTTGGAATAGCTCCGAGTCGGCTCTAGTCCCAGCGGACCCTTTCTATCTTCCTGGTAGGACAGAAAGGGTCACAGTTCCTTCAATAGAAATGACCATTGATCTCAATTTTCGAGGCTCTAGATCTTTCGGCGCACGTTCAAGGACACTGAAGCTCGAACTGGCAGGCTTTTATTTTGAAAACACACTGAGAAGTACCCTGGCGCATTATTTTCGACCTCGGCGAAACTCCCAAACTAGAGTAAAGAGTGGTTTTGCAACTGTTGATTCACTGTTGTTGTGGGCGATGATGAGGAATTCGATATTTTGATCTCAAGAAAACATATATTTTTCTCAGTAAAAAATTGTTATCTGCCCATAAAACTTGTGCGCCATAATTTACAATAGGACCATTTATGTGATGCACACTTTCTAAAATTTGATTTGAGAATTGACATCAATGGCATTTCCTATTATAGGAACTGTGACCCTTACGGTCCTATGAAGATAGAAAGGTCCGCTGGGACTAAGTCGGCTCTGACTTAAATAACATCGTATATATCTCTGTCAAAGCTACGAAGCCTTACATTGTTCTGCAAATGGGGATAAACTTCAATGGTTTTGAAGAACAAATCGTTCATATCAGTCCCAATTACTGATCTCGAACATTTACAAAAAGTTCATGCCCAATATACCATTTTGGTAAAACGGGCACAATTTTTAATGGACTGTGTATCTTTTATTTTTTTTCGTTGGCACTCAACTGCCAAGTGTTTGTTTATTTTCGGCCTTTAAATTCATGTGACTAAAGTCAAGACACCGAAAATTTACATAAAAGTTGTAATATATTATCTGTAACATATACGAGGGAGAGATAAACGGCAAAAATCAACAAAATTCCATTATGCCAGAAACGTATTCACATGAAGGTTCTTAAAGGGACGGAATATTATGTAAAATAGTTCCTTAAAGGATCATATGATGGCTTGATAAATTTGAAAGTGTGCATGTTGAAAGAAAATTGAAATTTTGATGTTTTTACCTTATAATTTCTTCATAAGTTATTCCAAAAAATGCATTCGAAACAACACATCCATCGGAAAAATTCAAGAGAACGAATTGGCTTATACCCAAACTATGATTAGGTGTACGAGGGAGCGGAGATAGAAATGGTTAGAGTGGATGGTAATTGGTGTCAACAAAATGTTCAATTCTGACTAAACTTAATTAGCGAGATGCAAATTTGGCGACCTTTTCTACTCAAATATTCTTTATTTTGCGATAATTGACAAATAAAAATGTTTTCAGCCACGGAAGGTGGTTTTTCAATTTCAACAATTTGGATCTACTGTAGCCATTCGTTCTCCTCCCCCTCGTATACTCAAGTAATTGAAAGATGCAGAATTAGGCATGAATTTATTCCGTAGACCCCTAATATTTATCAATTCAAAAGTTTTTGGTACCACCCTCGTACGCCAGTTCGTACCTTGGGGACTTCAAAGCATCACTGCAGATCGAATTGGAATGGTTTATTTATTGCTGTAAACATTGTAGGTAAAGCAACCGGTGATCTGCCCAAATCAGCACGTGTTCTGCAGCAGCTGCATGGAAGTATGGCTGCAGAGGAACAAGCAGTGTCCCGCCTGCAGAGTGGAAATAACTAGGGAGAACCCATGCAGGCCCGTGCTAGGTGAATTGACACAGGGATACTGAAGTAGCATATTAGATTTACGGGTGGGGGGGGGGGGGGGGTGGGAGGTGGGGTGCGGAGGATAACTAAGTTTATAAAATTTGGCTGATAGGGTTACAGATGATTAGGTATCTTGTTTTTGGTTCGGAAATTTTATATTTGTTTGGCCTGTGCATAATTTAAGAAAATATTTCTGAATTAACTTAAGCGTCATTTTGAGAAGACTATTGTGTGACTACATCAATTATCATTTCATTCGTTACTTTTTTTTCTCAGGTGGGCTTTGTGACCAGGTCGATACTAACTCTGACTTTTCCTGTAGAGAAATGCGCAGGGCAAGAATGGAAATGCTCTTTAAAGACTACGAGGTATGTCTCTGAAAAAGTGTGAAAAAAATGTGAAAATGCGTTCTTTATGTGTTTATAATTTTTTTTAAGGATTCTGCATTTGCCTTTCCGCATTCAGCCACAGGCTAGAATTATGCTGTTAGCTTAAAGTTGTCTGCACGTAATGATTTGCAAAAATTTTTAATAATAATGCTGTCATTTCAATAAAGTGTATTCAAAACGAATAATTTTTGAGAAAAAAAAATACTTCAGTGACTTGAGAGATCATCCATAGCGTGAGTGTGCACTCTGCTCATGCATGGGCGGCCTCTTGTTGTGTTTCGATATCTTTGTTTTTGTTAGGCCCAACCCTTCGGATTGGGGCCTATAGGTATGGGGTGTCCGCCTGTTGGTCCGTTTGTCCGTCATCGCTTTATACCCCTATGAATTTGGGGGGCGGTTGGGGCCTACTAGTGTTTCCCAAATACTTAGTTGTTTTTTTTTTTTCAGATGGAAATTGAAAGGCTGCAAAGACAGAATGAACGTCTGACAGAAGAGGCAAGGCTTCTCAATGAGCGCCTGGCTATGTCGTCAGGTCTGTATCACATTTGATACAGAAAGACTTTATTACACAAACCTTAACACAAGTGTGATCCGTCTCAGTTCACTGGTTTTCTTTTTCACCGGTAGTAGTTTAAACAAGGGTTCGCAATTTTACCGAAATTTCCATTCGGTGTTCACATTGTTTTTTGTTCGGTCAGGGCTCGCGGGTCCCGACATTTCCCATACGAAAGGCCCTTTGGCGCCCTCTACCCTCAGTGTATCACTTTATCCTGCCCCCGCTACACACTCCCCTCCCAACCTGCCTGTCCCCTGCCTATTCCCTGGTGTTATATTCATTTTAGTTTTTGAATATGAATTTGCTCTTTTCATTTAGAGGTTTTTTTTTTCGATGAATTGTCTGTAAGAACCATGGTATAAAAGGAACAAAAAAATAAACAACCAATGAACAACGCTTGTTAAAAGAAGTGTTACTCAGTAAGGTAATGATTAATCTGAGCTCGTCAGAACCCGCATACTCAATGTCCTAATAGCAGTTTCTATCCACCCCTCCATATTATCTCCCTATTGCACCCTCCACGGTTCCTTTGTTGTGGCTTTTGATTGGTTACAGCTTTTTGATTGGTTACAGCTCAGGACAAGGACACCGGAAGTGACTACAGCGAGGCCGATAGCAGACGATTCAAGCTGATTTCACAGAAATTGGAAGAAACCACACAAGTTTATGACCAGGCGAAAAGAGAAGCCAGGAAATTGAAAGAAGTGTGTAATACCTCTCTAACCATATCTTAGAACAGATGACGTAGAAAAGAATCATTTTTGTGCTTCTTATTGGTGTCAATACCCTGCAAAATCACGACCATGGAGAATATTGTAATAAGGTGTCATGTTACTTTTCATCACCCTTTAGGGTCTTATTTGCAAAAGCGAAGATCGATAATCAATAGTAGAAATGAAGAATAATGTGCACAATCGCGTTTGGACTGATCCGAAATCACCCCCCCCCCCCCCACGCCCCTTAGCCTTTGCACACTGTTCGTACTCGTCTTTCAGGCTCGTGCTACCAGTGCCACAGGCTGCGGGAGGGTTTTTTCTCCCTAGTTCACCCTCTCTTGTTGTTTTTGTGATGTGGCTCTCACATGTTTTTCGTCTCTGTTTTAAGGAAAACAAAGCCTTACAGGAACATAACGGAAAGCTGAGTATTGAGAACAAGAACTTGCGTTTGGAAGTTGGGCACAGATCTCCCAGAAAGTAAGCTTTTAAGCTGCTGTTTGTTTTTCTGTCTGTCAAAAGAACAACTAACAACGTTTTGATTTCACGTTCTTGTATTTGCACATTTTTATATTTATGCAAGATATTATATATAATGATAATTTTAATTATAATTTTTATAGTCTTTTTATAGTATCGCCGCTGGGCTCTGTTCATCACTTGTGCGGCATCCGTCGTCCGTTATGTGTGTGTGTGTAAATTATTTTTTTTAAAAATGCTACCCTTCGTACAATTCTGGTCCGATTGTTTTTAAAATGTGGCAGAAAGTTGCCTGGGTAATCCTCCTTCAAGCAGTTTTTTTTTAGCCCAAACTTAGGCGATTTAGCTGAAATTGGGCAAGATATTGGCCTAAAAACGGTCAGATTGGAGACAAATCATGATGTACTCCTACTCCACGTTTCTTCCCCTGTCGTGCTGTGAAGACGCTGTATTGGGGAAGTCGTTGTCTGTCATTGTCTGCCTTTTACAGCTTTTGCACGCTCCATTTATAGTTCTGCCTCTTACAGAAGCATATAAAGGCCAACATTGCATTCATCTCTTTTCCTCTTTCTTTCCTTCTTTGTTTCCTTCCTTGGGCCTAGATAGATCTTCAGTGGAGAGGTAGTGTATTTCGTTCTTGCTTCGGCAAAAACTGGTCAAATGAACGGATAGATTTCAGTAGAAACATAAAAATGCTTTTCGTCCCACAGATCCTGTCCGATTACTTTTAATAGCAATGTTGCCCATGAGGCCTTCTACCAAATGTAAATTTTATCAAAATTCGTAGATCTCTCCTTTCACCTTTGTAATATCTTCGCTTTTATGGCTGGTCACAATGTCCATGGACATTCTGGTTTTATACCATTTGATTATATGCACCACTGTGATTGGTCCCTTGTACTGTGTGGCGTAGATATGGCAGGACGGCGATGGCGGCCATGGAAGCGCGCATGGAAGAGTACCAGAAAGAGATCACGGCGCTGAAAAAAGCGCTCGATCGCAGCGACACCTACATCGACGATCTGGAGAAGCAGATCGAGCAGCTGTCCCGCAGGCAAGCAGGCGCAGGCAAGGACGGGCAGGGGCCGGGGACAGCAGCGCGCGGGCTTCCAATGGACGCGAGTTATGGCGAGAGCGAGTCCTTGGACGATTCACGACTTCCGGCCGAGCTCTCCGAGGATCTCCCCACAAACGAGGACGATGATACGTTTCAGTTGGAGCTACCGAGCCCGACTACACCCGGGTCAAGGTCGTTAGGGAGGTTGAAGCTGGAGTCGAATCACAAAGAAAGGGAAGCGCCTGGCCAGAGTGGTTTGGAACAGTCCGATTTAGACGACACTAACCTGAGCCATGAGGAGACACTGGAAATGCCAAGTCCCGTGCAGAATATCAAAAAGAAACTGCGCTTCAGTGAGCAGGAGAGTACGGCGGAACTCATCGAACGGATACCGACGGAAGTGTCCGATGTCCTGCCGCTCACACAGCAGGCTATTCTCAGCATGGGTGATAAGCGAACCTCCACCAGCGGCGGTCTAGATTTCACTAGGTCACTTCCCGTCCAAACTGTGCCAGCGACGACATTGCCTACCTCGAGTTTAGAAGACCACAGGGCTTACCGAAGTTCTTCGGTGGGTTTAGTGAAGGCTCAAGCTGCCAAGCCTCAGTATGGAGCTGGGCGGGACAGTGGTAAGCTACAGCCATCGACTCTGGACACGTCGATAACTCCAGAGATGGAGGACTGCATGAAACTGTTTGAAGAGGCGGAGCGTAAAGTGGAGGGCGGGAAAGCCCGCGAACAACTGTCGTCTGTCGTAACACACGGCGCGAACGCCAACAGCGCCCTCTACCGCTCAGCGTCCGAACGAGGCCTGAACGCCGGCCGCCCTGCCGCGCTCAACCCCAGCCTGTTTCCCACGGGGAATATCCCGTCCACGTTAACCGCACCAAGCAGCCTATACCCGCCCCTCACTTCCGACTCCAGCCGTCTCCCAGGCCCGCCATTTGGGGGCTCAGACCCGCCCCTATCGAGCGCCCTGGCTTCCAGTCTACCGTCGTTTCACTCCTCCTTGCGGGGTGAGCACACGGCCATGGCAAGCAGCCTGCATGAGTCGACGCGGCCGCGTGTGAATGGCGTGGCACAGAGCTCAGCGCCTGTCTTCAACGATTTCACCGCCACACTGTCGCAGCCGCCAGTGTCAGTCGGTGGCGTTCTGAGTTCGGCCCTGGCGTCATCCTACCATGGCGTGACGTCAGTACACACCGGCTTAGCCACAGCCCTGCAGTCGTCCACCGGTGACATCGGCAATACTTGGAATGCGGCAAGGTCGTCTATCCACTACGCGTGACGTCAAGGCTTAAAAAAAAAACAAAAGCAACTGAGCAGATTCTTAGCAAATGTTTTTTTTTTTTCACAGTAGATTCTGGTCAAATGCGTACCAGTTCTGCAAATTTTATCAGATCGCCGTAAAAAGCAACCTGTCAAGAAATGACTCTCTAGGGAATATTCATGCAAAGTTTGAAAGTCATGCAGTCAAAAAGTAACGAGAGCAAAGGCAAATTGGCCACCGAAAATGGCCCTCTATTTTCCCAGGTTTGGCGGATGGCTTTGTGAACAGCATATGAAAGTAGTCTGATTACAACTGTGATAGAAGAAGCATTTTGGCTGCCAAAAAAAAAATGATAACTCCTATCTCCCCCGTTTTGAGACATTTTGGCGGAGCGCCAAAAACAAAAATCAACATAGGACAACCTGGTAACTATCTATGCAAAATGTGAAAGCAATCCGATCACAATGATGGGAGTGAAAGCATTTTGGAAATTTGGCTCTCAGAAAATTAGAAATGGCTTCCATTTAAGCAAGAGAAGAACATATGAAAAATATTAGTACTAAATTTGGAAGCAATGGGATCAACATTGTGATTGAAGCAGCATTTTAAAAATTGGCTCGGAAAAAAAAATTAGGAATGCCTCCCACTTGGGCAGACCACGGAATCCATTCCCCCCCCCCCCCCCCGCCCCACCAGCAACTGATGCGATAAGACCAGCCTGATAAAGTCGGTTGATGTAAAAAAAAAAAAAGGAAGAAAATTGCAAACTTGATATATCAGTCTAAAAATACAACCTTTCTTTCTCCTAACCGGTCGGGCTACTGAATTCAGGAAACTCACAATGTTGCAAAATGTGGGTACTGTGAAATATGTACGTTGTTGACAGGTTGTTGACGGGTTGTTGACAGGTTGTTGACAGGTTTAGAAGCGTAAAATCAAAAGAAAAGAGCAGGACTTTGTTCTTGTAAAATTCAGTTTTACTGAAATAAAGTGGTTAATTACATGTTCCATTTTCCAAAGAATGTTGTACACTTATTCAGATATCCTCCATTTTTTAACAATAAAGAACAACAAGAACAAAGGATTTGATACGATTCTGTCTGTACTTGGAATTAGTGGCAACGCTCTTCACAAAGTACATCCGCACTTGTGATGACTATGCACAAATCACTAAATAAACAATATATAAATATATATATATGTTACAGGCCATGAGTGAAATCAGGCTATGTATACATAGCCTAGGCCCTTTATTCATAGCCTGAATTTGCAGCCAAAAAATTTCACTCATGGCCTGAAATGTCTGATGACATTGATTGCTATCTTTATTAATTATTTATGAGTGTTTTTAATTGCAATTTGGGGTTCAAAGTAGGATTATTTTCAACACTGATTGATATCTGAGAAATCCCCCGAAAGTCATTTTTTTGTGGTCATGAATAAATTTTTAATCTCAAGAATTCATTTTTGCTATCTGTAATTGTATTTTTGATATCTCTAAATGTATTCTTGATCTCAAAAAATAACTTTTGACATCAATAAATATTTATTGATATCAAAAATGATTTAATTATATCTAAAACTGCTTTTTGAGATCAAAACTGGAATTCTTGATAGCAAAAACGAAATATTTGAGAGCAAAATATCAATTTTGAGCTTCATAATTCATTTTCCTTTTATTGATATCAAGAATTTATTTTAGATATCATTATTTCAGAATGACACTTTTTTAATTTGTATTTTGAAATCTGCAAATGATTTTTTGATCTCAAAAGTGGAATTTTGATATAAAAAATATCAGTCTGTTTTTAAATAAAAATTCAGCACACATCTGTAAATAAAATGACTGGTCTTTGCATACAGAATCTTTCTTTCAATTTTTTACTGTACAAAAAAGAAGCAATTCTTGAGATCAAAAACTGTGTTGTTATTATTGATCTAATTGTGGATTCGTTATATTTTATGTAAATGTGTGTCTCCTTTAAGATTTTTTTAAGTTTGTAAATTTGATTTTTCGATCTCAAAAATAAATTTTTGCCATCTAAAATTCAATTATTGACAGCAATATATAAATTATTGAGATCTACATTGATTTATTGATATCTTTAATTATATTTTGATATCAAAAATAAGCATTAAATGTTAAAATTCCATAGCAAACCGTTTCAATAATGTACATTCAAAAATACATACATTAGAGTTTTCATATGCGGCAGTGTAATTTTGAGTTCTTACATAACATGACTTTTAAACAATTTAAATTTCAAAGTGTAAAAATTAAGTGTAGCTTTATAGTGTAAATTAGAGCAACATAGGGCTCGTTTTAATAATGAAATATTATTTAAGTTGTCTTGAGTTAATTAAAGGGATTAATTGTTTTTAATTTGCAGCATTTTATTGAATTTTATGTATTTTTAAATGTACATTATTGAAACAGTTTGCTGACTGAGAAATAAAGTTCACAAGAAATAGCACGGCAATTGCTTTCTAGACAATTTCGGGCCATTAGTGTCAGGGTGACTTTATTCCAAATAAAAAAGAACTTGGAGATCCAATAAATCATTAATAAACAAACTTTACTTTCCTCTTAGATCTAACAATTGCAATTGAAACGCCCACAATTATCAGTCGCCGCCATAAAAGAGATATCAAAGAACAGGAATTTGTAATAAAATGGGGGTTACCGCTCACAAAGACATGATTGAAGATTTTCCATCTGAGACATCAATTAGTGTTGAAAATAATCTACTTTAAAACCCCTAATTGCAATTAAAAACACTCATCAATAATTAATAAAGATAGCAATCAATGTCATCAGACATTTCAGGCCATGAGTGAAATTTTTTGGCTGCAAATTCAGGCTATGAATAAAGAGCCTAGGCTATGTATAGATAGCCTGGTCGCATCAGGCCATGTATTCATAGCCTAGGCTATGTATACATAGCCTAGTTTCACTCATGGCCTGTAACATATATATATGAAAACAATTAAAAAAATCTTCTGTTGGCGGTCCAAGAGAATTCCTTACAATGGCGGTTGTAAATAATGAAGGAAAGTCAATGAAGTCAACAAAGAAGAGAGAAAAGTAATTATTTATGAAGTTTGGACAAAAATGACATGGAGTATTGTCAGTGTACTTGGTTAGTTTCTAGCCAAAGCTTACGTTACACGTTAGCTAAGGTATACCTATTGGTTTGCAGACTGCGTCCGTTAGTTGGTTAGTTGTTTATTTGGTAAACGTTTGTTTCAAAATGCATGTCCTCCTACAGTTTTGATCCGATATCATTTATTTTTGGTATGAGGCCTCCCTATTGGTCGTGCATACGGCTTATCCTCTTTTAGTCGATCGGCTGATTTTTTAATTTTTGGGGAATTTTTGAAGTAAAAATTCAAAAATGTATCTCCTACATTTTTTATCCGATGTCATTTATTTTTGGTGTGAGGCAGCCCTAACGGATTATGCATAAAGCTTTTTGGTTTTTTAGTCGATCAGGCAATTTTTGTATTTTTGGGGAATTTTTAAAGAAAAAAATTCAAAAATAATTCTAAATGCATCCGTTTTGATCCGATATCATTATGTCTCCTCGACCAAAGGGAGACATATAGTGTTTGTACGTTCTGTGTGCGTGTGTGTGTCATTCTGTTGTGAACAAAATGTGTACAAGATATCTTGAGAACAAAAAGTCGTCTCAATGCCAAGCTTCGCCTCTCTATTCCTTGGGTAGGTCGGACGATTTTCTCAACTTCTGAAGTGTGTTACATTATTAGAGAAGGTGTATGACGTCATTACGTAAATATCTTGTGTGCGAAATTTCTCAGACTCTGACCATCCGAGGAAGTTAGTGTAATTGGTGCTTGGTAGGTCCGAAAGATTCAAGTTTTTTTCACGAGTACAACGAACGAGTGCAGCGTATGATATCATGACATAAAATATGTGCATATTTTGAACAAGATCTTGTTGGCAAAATATCTCAGTAATGGAAACATTTATCGGTGAATTATGGGTTTAGTCGGGGAGCCATTTGGTTTTGTTTTACAAAAACAAAAAATTTAAAAGGTGTCGTTCGATATAAGCATGTACTCATGTTCTTGTGTGCACTGGTCGCTCTAATCTATTTTTGGTGTGAGGTATGCTTACGGGGTCGTGAATACGGTTTCTGCTTTTTGAGTCGATCAGAATTTTTTTGGGCATTTTTGAAGCATTTCCTATTACAGTTTTTATCAGATGCTATTTATTTTTGGTATCAGCTGTCTCTAGGGGGTCATGCATACGGCTTGTGCTTTTTGAGTGAACTGGAAAGTTTTTGATTTTTTTTTTCGGAATTTTTGAAAAACAAATTAAAATGAATCTCCTCCTACAGCTTTGATCGGATGTCATTTACTTTCGATGTGAGGCAATCTTAGAGGCCTGTGCGTAGGGCTTGTAATTTTTTAGTCGATCAGAGAATGTTTGAATTTGGGGGAATTTTTTAAAGAAAAAACCTCAGAATGCGTCTCCTTTTAGAACTTTGATCTTATATCATTTATTTTGGTTGTGAGGCAAAAAAAAAAAAGAAAGAAAAGGGGGTTGTTTATACCGCTTGCTGTGAGACGATTGGGGAATTTTTGAAGAAAAAAAAACTTCAAAATGCATTTCCAGCTACAGTTTTTATCTGATGAACCATGTCTAGGGGGGACATGCACACGGTTTGTGCTTTTTGAGTGAATTGGGAATTTTAAAAAAAGGTTAAGTAAATCTCCCACAGTTTTGATCTGATGTCATTTACCTTCGGTATGAAGCATCTTTAGAGGTCGAGCGTGTGGCTTGTGATTTTTTTGGTCGATTTGAGGCGTTTTCACTGACATGTCTTCAGTTGTCGTAAAAGGTGATAGTTTTGGGGATTTCAACTTTGACCTGTCTTGTGATCAAAACCGAAACTTTATACAGGTGATGAAATCAGCGTTTCCTCAAGCTACACTACTGAAGACCTCTTCAACAACTCGCATGAATGCTAGGAGTGTGACGGTATGCCATTTTCACGGTTCGGTTCGGTACACTTCAGTTTTTCGGTTTGGTTCGGGTTTTTCCTTACGGTTTTGAAAAAATTGTTAAAATTTTGCCGAGATGGTATAATATTTGTATTTAGCCACATAGTTACCGTATAACAGCCCGTAATGCCTTTAAGCTATGTGATTTGAAACAAACACAAGGTTATTACATTTATAACGCTCAAATTGATAAATTAGAAACTATTTTTTAAAATAAGACATCGGTTATGCAATATTTATTCGGTGACGAAGCACCTAAAACTGATCGCCCAACATACCTAATGAGGATTTTATGAGTCCCCAGCCGCCGCGCAGCGCGAAGGCGAGGACTATAATATTCCGGTTTGTCCGTCCGTCTGTCTGTGGACACTAGAGGTACATGATTTTGTATAATCTATATATCAAGCACGGAGGCGAATACATCTGCTATGCCTAAGCTAATATGTTCCCCACCATTTGTTGATGTGCAAGAAGCATTTTTGTCGATACCTTAAACGGCGCCCGTTTAAAATATTTAAAAACGTTTAAAGTCAAAGAAACGACAATTAAGCATACATATCTCAAATAGAAATCAAGATGCATATCAATTCACGTTACCGAGCTTACAATTAAGTTGAAGTATATCCTGTAACAATTACTACAATAGCTTGAGAACAATTACAGAGTTTCTTAATTGTAACGCCATAAACAAAAAACTTTAACACATAACAAGCTTGAATTACAATTATGAAATATAACGCTACTGCCTCTCGATGATCAGTTCACATAAAAATGTCAAGTGATAGCTGGACATATGTACATATTTTCTTTAAAAAAGCAACATGTCGACTTGCTGAGATGCTATAGTTGAGCACGAAGGAGCACTTCGTTCTTTAACAAACTTGTTCTTTTTTCAGGGTTTCTCATGTGCCACTTGTTCTAGTGAGGGCTTGTTCTAGTGTCAATGATTTGTCCGGGGTCTTCGAGTGGCACTTGTGGTGAGGGCTTGTTCTAGTGTCAAGGATTTGTCCGGGGTTTTCGAGTGGCACTTGTGGTGGCGGCTTGTTTGATAGAACGCGGGGAGCCATTATCAGACAATATGTCACATTTTCCGGCTGTAGTGTCAGGCATGTTGCAAAGTGGCTGAATCTTCTCTGCCAAACCAGGCGGTTTGCCGGAAATTTTAAGCCACATTTCTATGATTGACAGTTTGCGTATATGATGAGGTACAGTGGTGACGCAGCGCTGTGATTTTAGGCTTTCCTGATACATATTCAAAGAAGTACCATTAAAAACAATTAAATATACATATCTCATATATAAAAGATATATATAAACACTGTATTATTTAAAGTAAGAATTCTGAAGCAAACAAGCAACCAGATAATTTTTTTCCTAGAATACCGATACATAGAATGTCACAGAAATCGAGACGTTTTCATTATTTCATCAGATTAGGCTGTAAACTACCTAAACATATGATTTTCTTTCCTCATCAATAGAATGATTTCAAAATTATTGAAAAATAAATAAAAAAACCAATTTTTTAAAATGTACGATTTCGATAGGTTATCCAGTACTGAGCTACAGACACTTCAGTAAACAGCTTTCTAATATTTTCAATTTCCTTTTGCATCAGAATAAGAAATTACATTCTTCAACTTATTTTCACACTTTGGTACAAGAAATATAAAGCATTTTTGATTGATGCGGTATATATATATATATATATATATATATATATATATATATATATATATATATATATATATATATATATATATATATATATATATATATTTGTAATTTTGCACATTTTGTAATAGAGTATTGTGCACGCGGTGAGCCCAAACGAGACAAAATCGCGCAATTTGACACTCTAATTTAAGATTAAATTTAGATTATGAATTGATCGCACATTGAGCGTCTTAACAATTCACATTCCATTCTCTTAATTTGCGATCAACTTGTGGTTAATTTAAGACTCGTCAGAAATGTCAAATATTTGATAATTTAAGCTTAATTTAAGAACGTCGTTTCAAACGTCTTGAATTGCAGAATTGATTAAAACAAAGTGTGTTTCACAGGTCTGAAACATTTTGGGAAGGACGATTTGGGTAGGAAAAAATCGCGATGTTTTCCATTACATGCGTCACAGTTTTAGCTACAATAATGAAATGAGCTGTGAATCAAACCTGTGTCACCTTTCCAAACATGAGGGGGGAGGGGGAGGGGAGGGGTCAGAAGCAATTTCACAAAATAATAAGGATTGCTGAAGTGCTTTTGTTTTGGCAGCATTTGACTCTTGAAGGATGTAAATGAAACGACTACAGACAAGTATTGTAGAAACTCTTTATTAGCTGAAACACGACCGATATCTGCAAAAATCTCAGTATCTTGTTTTTCCATCTCTGGCATCAAGAAGATGGCCAGTTTAATTAGACTGGACCAGACAGCATCATCTATAGAACCGTTATCAATTTATGATAAAAAGATACGTTTGAAATAATTCGAGGGTAATGCAAGGTAGCGTATTCTATATAAGGGTTTTAGACTTCGTCGGACTGGTCTGATGGCATTAGTAAAGGGGGTATCCGTCGTCTGTATGCACGTTGTACGTATGTAAAATTTTACTTAAAATGTTTCTCCCTCAGTTTTATCGGATCCCTTTTAAATTTCTAGGAATATTTTCTGGGTAGACCTCGCTTAAAGAAGCACTTTTTTTGGCAATCCGCCAAAAATTGACCAAATGGAGGCCATTTAAAATGTCTTGCTTCTTCTCGCACAATTTTGATAGGATTTTCTTCAAATTTACAGTAGATGTTTGCTACGAAGGCTTCTCTTGAAAACTTGCATTTTTGGGATCCGCCAATAAATGCAGTTTGATTGGATTTACTCGAAGTTAAGAATATTACTCTTCATGTGGTGTCTTCTCAAAAAATCTTCTTTTTTTGCGGATCTCCATAAATTGGTCTCGTGCCGTCGTTTGAATGTTTTGGGAATCAATTTTTCAAATTAGTTCTTCTGCAAGTAATTTTATTCAGATTGCTTTTATTTTTTAAGCGTAGCCCAACGTTATTGCTCTTCGAAATTTACTTTTCTGAGATCCGCAAGAGGCAAATGCCCGCCTTTGAAATAATTTTAATTACCGGTTTTTAGGATATGACTACCACTTTTTGGCGGTAGTTATACTTGATTCACTAGATCTCAGCAGGTCACAATGTCCTTCGACATTCTTATTTAATTCGAGGTTAATTTGAAATCCCTTAATTTGAGATCAATTCATGATGTTGATTTGCCTCTCCTAATTCGCGATTAATTTAAGACAGCAACGCGAGACAGAGACACAGCGAATTGAACTCAAACTAGTTTTAAATTTGTCTTAGATTAAATAAGTGAAAAAAACTCACTGAGGCTTGTGAATGCTACATAACGCCACTTAAAACTGTAAACTGGCTATAAGCTGATTTTATTATTTTGGAAACATAGCTGAAAATAGGTGTTAATACCCTTAGGAGAAAGAGAAAAACAATGGCACATGTTGTGTTCAGTGGTAATTTCAGTATGTGGTTTATGGCTGATTTGGAGTAAGAATATTTGTCTGCCTTAATTAAGACAGCAGGGTAATTCAAAATGGACGATAATGAGGAGTTATTGTGCACTGTTGGCAGTGACTAATTGATTTCTTAGTTAAGAAACGTCTCCACTATGGAGACTGTGACTATGGAAGATAAAAGAGCTCCTTTTAAGGGAGTCAGAGGCTAATGAAGTTTTCCTTAACTTACATTCCGTATTCAGGGCATGTCAAATACAGACAATTATTACTCTGTGGAATTACAGTTAAAAGATGTATTTCATTTTCTTTATTTATTAAAACCACCAATTGTAGTATGAAAGAATAAAACAATATAAAAATCAATGAAATATATATGTGTATAAAATGAGATAAAAAAAATCACAGGTTTTCTTATACAAATTTTGCATAATACAGCCTTACGTTCAAATAAACGTGAGCGATATATTCTTAAAAGGCCGCAGTAACAATTAGTAGAAGACAATATTCAGTACTGGTTGGCAAATTATAATTATCACTAAAAACAAGATTTCTAATGGTATCCACAGTTTGACATTCACCAAATTTGGTGGACTTGGTTTGCCTTACCCATACTAAAGACTGTAGCTAAAGACCTGTGTAGTACTTCTGACAGTAGTGTGTCTGGAGTCACAGCTCCACTTGGCAAAAATTTGGAGAGGAAAAAATATTCAAAGACCTTACAGGAGTTTTCACACTGCATATGTTTCGACACAAGGGACACTATTCTTTGCTCATAAATATTATTAATAGAGTCAATCCACAAAGCATCAAGCAGTATAGTACTATGACACGATTTATGCAAGCCCAGATACTGTTTCACATAACTGCTTTGTTATATTTACCATGTATTTAAATATGTATTGTGTTGAAGTCGTGTTTACTAAATCAAAAGACTGAAGCAAGTTGATTTGGTGCAACCCTGCAGTACAGACAGCAATCTTAAGGACAAGTCCACCTGTCGGAGGGTTGACATTTATTAGTTGTAACTCTGCAGTTCAAACAGCAATCTTTAGGACAAGTCCACCTGTCGGAGGGTTGACATTTATTTGGTGTAACCATGCAGTACAGACAACAATCTTTAGGACAAGTCCACTTGTCGGAGGGTTGACATTTATTTGGTGTAACCCTGCAGTACAGACAGCAATCTTTAGGACAAGTCCACCTGTCGGAGGGTTGACATTTATTGGGTGTAACCCTGCAGTTCAAACAGCAATCTCTAGGACAAGTCCACCTGTCGGAGGGTTGACATTTATTTGGTGTAACCCTGCAGTACAGACTGCAATCTTTAGGACAAGTCCACCCGTCGGAGGGTTGACATTTATTTGGTGTAACCCTGCAGTTCAAATAGCAATCTTTAGGACAAGTCCACCTGTCGGAGTGTTGATATTTATTTGATGATTGGCGGTATTTTGCTTAGACGATTGGCCCGGTCTAACGGTATCTTACCCCTGTACAGCTCCCCCCCCCCCGCACGGGGCGTAGCTAGACTTGTTTGTCTCTCCCACCTACTATTTATGCCCCTGTTCAGCACCCCCATGCTAGCTTTCCCTCGTATTTCCGTTTTTTCTCTCCCCTGTTCACCCACATCCATTCTTGCTTCCTTGCTTCCCCCTATTTTTCCCTATTTGTTTTTCTTTCTGCAGCTAAATCACAGGTACAATTCAACCCGCCTTTATCCCCCTTTTTAATATTCGACTCTGTTATAACCAAATCAGTAAGTGAATCTCATTGTTTAATCCCCTCGTGTTTATCAGTGACAATCACATGGCCAGTGTATTGAAATGAAACGAACCCACATTTCTTTTGTTTTAATTTTTATTTATGTCTTGTAACAGGCGATTTAAACAGCTAGGTAAGAAATCTCCTGTAATTTTAAGTTGCTTCATAAGACCTTAAGTAATAATTGTAAATTGGAAGCATAAGACTAAGTAATGGCTGTAAATTGGAAGCTTTTTCACTACCTGGTACTACTTTCTAAAGGTAAGATAAAGTTGGAAGATAAAGTTGAACATACAAATAACATTATTTGTGATAATCGTAGCGATCAAAAGTAGCCACTTAGGCTCTCGATAAATGATGAAAAGCATATTAAGAGAAAAGCAAAGAATTTTCTGTCATTTTATATTTTTGTTTGAATTATGTTGAATGTAGTCAATAAAGTAGTTTAAGATAATTTTATGCAGTTTAATTGAGTCCATTTATTTACATGAACGAATATTATCCAAATACATTTGCACACAAAAAAGTTCGTGGGTGGGGGGCGATTAATATACTGGCGGGGAAAGATAGCAGTCTACAGCTGTACAGGGCGGGGGAGGGGGTAACATAGCCTATTACACCGGTACGCACGTGCCGTGTTACCCGCCCTTCTAGTATCAAAACCGTCAAGCTACACACTACTGAAAGTGCGCACATGACATCGTCATAACAATGTAACTAGGCGCCCGGTAGATACTGCAGAGCCGTACTCACCGCCCCTTCAGTACCGAAAACGTCACGCTACACACTACTAAAAGTGCGTACATGACCTCGTCATAACAATGTAACTACACGACTTAAAGTATCACAGAAGCAGCGCAAAACTGAAACCACAATCGTGTTTGGACTGATCTGAAAATTGTACCATAGTCTTGTGCACTGTTCGTAGTCGTATTAGTGAACTTTTGGAAACTGGTCATGATTTCTGTGCAAATAATTTCTCAGTGTAATGGGGGATGATGGACTAACATGTTTAAACACTGTACATCGTGAAAGGGATACTGATGCTAGTTTAAACATAAAGTTTGAGCATAATTTCACAATGTTGCACACACAGCTTAAAGACAAACGGAACTCAAAAGTTTAATATGATGATAGGGATGCGTACAAAACGGATCAATAATACTCGTGGTTTATGCCACATAACTCACAGTGTACAATGCAAACAAGCGTTGAACTGGCCCTATTATCATGCTGCAAAATTCCATGTGCTGACTTGCTAATTAAACATATTGTTTATTCATTTCATATTAAAACTGTCGATAACTTAACATACACCAAAAGGAGTCCAAAATTTCTTTCAGTTTTGTTCACCTTTTAACTGGAAGAAACTCTTTCTTTCGAATGGTTTAAACGGCGATTTTCCAGTGTTTTTATCGCATGTCAATCCCTAGTTCTCCACCACAGATGTTGAAATCCTCCAGTCAGATTATCACACTGATCTCCAATCAGATTACCACACTGATCTCCAATCAGATTATCACACTGATCTCCAGTCAGATTATCACACTGATCTCCAATCAGATTATCACACTGGTCCTTTCCAGTGAAATCAAACAGGTTTGTGCAATTCGATATTGATGTGTTCATGCCCGCAACAATGTTTGGGTTAACAATTTCCGTTTGTAAAACACTCCATTCCAGCCCACTCTACATTTGTGATCACATTGTTTGATAACTTTCGATGATATCATGCACCTTTGGTTAATCCATCAATCTTGCACTAAAATCAATTTTTTTAATTGCAATTCAAATTCAAGTAGGACTGAGTTAACACACACACGAACACACACACACACACACACACACACACAGATATATATATATACTGGAAGATGGTTATTTAATTATACTTTGGGTTACAAGAGTTGTTAAGTGAAAGTCACTGGTTTGGATATTTTATTCATTTGCCAAAATGATAATGTGTACGTATGGGGAAAAAGCCGACGACAATGATGACATCGTCGACCACGATTGAAATAGGAAACAAAAATAAAAGATTGTAACACAATTACCAATATTAGGCCACACTTAAACGAAGTTATCTTGGTATTGTTGGCATTTAATAATATAACACTTAAATCATGTATCTGACAAATAAATTATTTAAAGAAAGGCCACTTACATAGACGATGGAAAGTCATAAATTCCCTTTATAAATTGGAACAACAATTCTACGTTATGGCCACATCATCTTTTAATTGGATTATGAAACTGCTAATTGTCGCCAAATACTCGGGGCAATGTTTGCATAAACACAAACTAATACCCAGTAAGGGAGCATCTGATCTTCAAAGAAACCTATTTGTGGCAGAGATAACACCACTAACGCAAATCTCAATTCCAATTGAGGTGTTTATTTGACTCAAAATGTCATATCATTAAGATCTTAACTTACGCTTAATTAGATAAAAAAAGATAATGCACGGTGGTAGTAATAATAAATAATACAAAAGATTAGACAACGTGACAAAAAAGGAATCTGTATGCAATCTGCCGCAACATAAGTGTTTGCCATTTTGGCATAGACAGTTACCCAATTTAGAAACCCAAAAGTAAACATTGATTTCAAACAAAAGAGGCTGTTTTCTCGCAGGGACTGTTATTCTTTTTTCACTCATGTCAGGGCTGTTGTTTTGTTAGAATTGTTTGTCTGCACCCAAAACTGGCAGGGTCAAATTAATTCGAGTAATTCCTGAAGCGAAAAAATCAGGATACGAAATGAGTACACAGAAAAGCTTTTATTTAGAAACGCCCCCGTTAGTGACCTTTTTCCCCAGTCTCGTATTTTCTGATTTACTGCAAAAATGTGTAATATAAATATATATGTATATATATAATACAAATTTGTTTGGATGACTATATATAGTTTGTGGTATTTGAACCCTTAACTTCTTTATTGCCAGGTCGTTAAAAACCGTAATCTGACGTTTCCCATCGAAACGTAAAAACTGCACCGCCATTTCCAACGCTTATCCTATCAAACCGTAAAAAGACCTTTATCAAAAACATTTAAACTTTGAACGCCCGTATCTGTAACAATACTTGACCAAATAAAGATTTATACATATCAAAAAGCTACAAAATTAAAAAAAAAACAGAATACAATAAGTAAAACAACGGGCACTGTAAATATAAGAGTAAAACATTTATAGCTGTAACAATTTCTACTTACTATTGAACGTGGTATTGTGTAAATTTTACAATATAATCGCTCAAACGCAGCTAGTCAGATGAAGTTGAATTTCAACATCGTAAACAAGTGGCAAGACGCGGTAGTGCCGCTTAATGTAGCGCAACGATGAATGCACAGGAGCATGCACGCATGACGAAATGCGGCTGAGAAAGTGCTAAACGCGCTTTGAGGCCCTCGGGGTGCGATCACTGATCATCACTTACATACGTGGTGCCTTTATTCTCAAAATGTGTTCCATTAATTCAGATGCAAATGATCACGAATTTTATGCCAAAACTAGTAGGTTTTGATACAATTGAAGATTTAGACATTTTATGTAAAGTTCAGACTATCTACATCAGTAGATGTATGTAAATCACAAATAAGATGTCTATAATTTAATGCCTATTTATATTTAATGCTCCAATGGGAAATCTCTTGTCCAGCGTGACGTAGCGACAAGCGTGTAGCACTGTGATTGCATAGAAAAGTTATGTAATGGAATGCCCCTTAAGATGCCAAGGCTGTGAGTAACCAGTGCATGGGCTGAAATGGCAAACTTTCAGTGTCTGGACATTAAATGCAAATTCAAAACTGGATTCCAAAATAACGTAGATGAGGATCAATTGGACTGCCAAATTCTGCCAAATTTAGTCATCCCATCCAAAGCAACATTCTAGTTGTTGAAAAGGGGAACTGGATAAAAATACGTTTCAACAAACACTCCCATCCGTCCGTGTAAATAAACTGGCGATCAAAGGCCATCAATTACTGAATCAAAGCTGGATCTCCCACTCCTAACCCTTTGAGTATAATTCCCTGGACAGACCCAAAAAGGCGATGAACCCGAAATTTCAAACCTTTACTAGTTAGTTGTGGATATGCTGTGCCTCTGTGGTGGGGGAGCTTCTAATGACATTTATGTTACAATGCATGTCCAAAAACGCGGAAAGAGCGAGGTGATTTTGAGTCTAGACGCGGACCATGCGGAGTGATTATTTTGTCCGAAAAGGGAGCATTTTGAATCAGTATTCTACGTTTCCCACAAAAGGCGGTTTGAGCTCTTTCAAAACTGTACTCTGCGTTTTTTTTAAAAAGGGGCTAGTTGAGATCTTTGTTCCGAATAGATTTATTGAGATGTCAAACAACATTGACCAGTCTCACTTCATATTTCCATCTGCCAGAATTGTTAGTTTTGTTGGTCAGTAAAGGCAATACAGTATACATTTCATAGAATATTATATACAAAAACACTGTAATAGATAACCTGGTCTAGCAGAATTACAACGCCTATCAAATTCGTGGGTTTGTTATTGTTCGAAATATTGAGTGCATCAGCTTGGAAATTTCATGTTTGAATTGAAATTATGCAACCTGCTTTTAGTGAACAAATCAATAAAATGAAAATTTTGAATAAATTTGTAAAATTTGACTTTGTAGATAACATGTAGATAAAAAATTAAAGAGAGGATTTTTTTTATAGACTAAAAATTAATCAATCATTCTTTGTTTTGTAGAATTTATCGGTGATAACAATGGTTAAAGTGTTAAAAAAGCAAAATTCTTGAGCGATAATACGGGTTTGGTCATCAATACAACATCACGGCGATGGAAATTGTATAAACCAAGAAACATTGCCTTTGTTCTGTTTCCCTGTTCATAGCATTCAGAAATACCACAGGTGCAAAATAACGTAGTCATTTAGAATTTTACCATGTCAACGTTCTCATAACCTGGAGTGTTTTTGTTAAAACTACACTTATTACAACTCGTATTATAACGTATATTATACAGACTCATGTTGCTATTCGCTATTAAAATTCATCATTATCCTAGTTTAGTGATCATCTTAAAAAGAACTGTTTTCTTTCCAATAAATACCACATCAGTTGAGAAATACCTAAACACGCGTTCTTTTTTTTTAAAGATTTCCGTCAAGATTTCTATTCAGTTATATGCATGTAGTGTGTTCTTCTGGCGTAGGTTTGTTCTATCATTGTATGTGCTTTGACACAAAGTGTGCTCTACGCACACACAAAATATTATTGGTAAAGGAATAAAACTTGTATTGTTTAAGAACGACACGATGAATAATCACACAGAATCACTTTTACTTTAACGTGTTTCAAGCCATTTTCCATAAAAGCGAACTGCATCAAACATTGAAAGAAAATATTAATTTGTTCATTAGATCTATAGATCTGATAAAAAACAATATTATTATCCATAATGTTATTCTGTGTCTAATGCACTCAATTTTTAAAGGCTTAAAGAATATATGTTGCACCGAGATTTTCATCATAAATATCTCACAAAACGTAACATAAATTCGCATATTAATGGCTTTAGCCATTAGTCTGTACATTTCAGCTAATTAGCCTAGCAGCTAAACATAGGTTCGTTATTTATTGCTTAATACTTGGAAATCAAAAGATAAAATACAAAAAAAAATGCAAAAAAAATACCATTATCACATATTTACATAAAGTTCAGTCGATCTACATCAGTAGATGCATGTAAATCACAAATAAAATGTCTATAATTTAACGACATTATTTTAATGCGCCAATGGGAAATCTCTTGTCCAGCGTGACTTAGCGTGATTGCCTAGAAAGGCTATGTAATGGAATGCCCCTTAAGATGCCAGGGCTTCATGTGCTGTGAATAACCAATGCATGAGTTGAAATGGCCAACTTTCAGTGTCTGGACATTATATTCAAGTTCAAAAATGTCAAAACAACATAGATGAGGATCAAACTGGACTGCCAAATTTAGTCTTCCCAGCTAAAGCAAGATTCTAGTTGTGTAAAAGGGGAACTGGATAAAAATACGTTTCAATAAATAGGCGATACGTCCATCCCTCCGTGTAAATATACTGGCGATCAAAGGCCATCAATTACTGAACCAAAGTTAGATCTCCCACTCCTAATCCTCTCCGAAATTTCAAAGCTTTACTGGTTAGTTGAGTATTGTTTACAAAAATGATTATTTTGCCCTAAAAGGAGACATTTTGGTTCAGTATTCCACGTTTCCTACAAAAGACGGTTTGAGCTCTTTCAGAACTGTACTCGGCGTTTGCCTAAAAAGGGGGTAGTGTTTCGAACTTATGCTCATTGAGGGGAAGTTTGAAAAATTCCTACACACGCATGGATACCAGTTGGTAGGTGTGTACGCTCCAGGGGGAGGGAGTGAAGGTTATGCCTACACTGTGTCATCATTTTAGATGTCGCCATTGTTGGCATTGTGCTATGCTATGTTTTTGTTTGCTTGTGTAATATTATGCAATATAAATGGATAAGAAGTTACAATAATATAAATCGGTTTGCCATTGAAATACAGATGAACGTTATCGTGACTAAAAGGCATTAGTCTTAACATCGAATCTGACGCAGCATTATACTACTGAATGAGTGCCTAACTGTTCTGCTCACTGCAAACCTGCACCCCACGAGGTGAATATAGGAGCATATAAACGCTATCATGGCTATAAAGTCAGTAGTTTTATTAACCGACTCTAGCGCAGAATTACGGTACAAAGTCAGTGCCTGTTCTATTCATGCAAACATAGTAGCATATATCGTTGGAGTGATTCTTGATCAAGGACAAGAAACGAGACAAACTTTTCTTAGCAACTACTTTTTGCAACAAAGTAGTGAGACATCAACTGATAGTATATTCAGATGAAATCACTCATATATGCCACTTTAGCTCACTTGCAGATATTAATTGTCCGATTTGTAACGTCTAAACTAGACATTTTTGAGTTACGGTATAGGTTTGAAATTTTTAACCCTTGTCGAAGATCTCGACTGGTCGCAATGACCCTGGATCTTACAGCATTCTTGAGACCAGTCAAGCTGTTACCAGGACACCGAGGAATCGCAATAGAAACATCATAGCTTGTAAAGACGAGAAAATAAACAGCAAAAATATGTATTATTATATAGTATTATATTACAAATACTTGATATGTTCAGTTATTTACATGTTAAAAAATTTGCTTTTAAAAAGATATAAGACTTTCTGGACCAGAAAACATTTTTCGTCACACCTTGAAAACAAGCATCTTAGAAAATCCCTATGCACAACATGAATTGGAATATAGCATGGCTGTAGGAATGTGACCATAGTGCCTGAACAAGCTAACAGCATGCATAAACACTGCCATTATCAAGCCGCTAGTGGGTGAAAGATCGCCGGTCCACTGCGGTCAATTTTGCTTGAAGTTTCGATGGAAGGGACATCTTTTGTTTATTTCTTGTCTTATAGAAACAACAGTTCCCTTTTCAGGAACTGTTTCTGTCTTAGACACTTTGAGTTCATGACATATCTTAGAATAGATCATGGGTGTAAAAGCATGTCTATAGTTTCTAGACACTATGACAGCGTGAATAAATATCACGTCGTTCTGTTAATGTGCTGCTGGAGAGTGAAATGCGTGCCTTTTGTTCTCAACCGAACCAGCACAGCTCGAAAAGTCATTTGAATTTTGTTGCTTTAGCATTCTGTTTTCAGGGACCCAGGAGAACGCAGGTGACCTCTAGGGAGTAACGCAATAAAATGGAAAACAAAATTGGTGAATATAAGGGGAAAAGGTTTCGTAAAACTAAAGCGAACTTCATCTGTTTTTGAACCAATTTCAACGTAAATAACATTGAATTCCATTGCAATGCACAATTGTACCGGGATTTGCAAATGACTGTCTTTACATGGAAATTTAGATGTATTTTGGTCTACTTCGAATCGCGTATGCTATACCAAGACGAAGAATGAAGATTGTTTGGGGGGGGGGGCATTTTTCTCTCAGTTTATCGGCATTCTTATTTGTCGTTGTATTCCCAAATGTGAATTGAATTCTATTAAGTCAGACAAATTAAATACACATATGTGCCGTGTGTCTTGCGTGCCCCATCATCGGTAAAACGGGAAAAACAGATTCATTTGAATCCAATAAGCAAAACTAGACTGATTTCACTACCTAAATAAATCGGTTCCAACATCTGTCACCATAGATCAACATCTAGTCCCCATCTGATGTATTAAAAATTCAAATTTAAATCGCAATTTTTCTCTTTTTTTATTTTTTGTGAAAATGGGATATTAAAATGTGAAAGCATCATAGACCAAGCAGAGCACTTAGTGTGAGTATATGGACATGTACTGATGTTGTCTCGACGTGATAAATGCGCTTTATGGTACCATGTCAACAGGTCGATGTGTTAGAGAACATTTACAAAATACTTTTTATCTCTAATTTCTGTTCTTTAAATATTCACAAACTGAGCTGAATTAAAGCCGCCAATTAGGAGAGAAGAGGAAGCAAAGAAAACGAAAGAAACCAAGAAATGTAAAACGAAAATTGAAAATTAAAAAAAGGATGCAATACCTGGTAATGGAAAAACTGCTTGTGAGTTGCAGTTCCAAGTCATAAATAAATGCATATGCAATGCGATGCAACGAATGCTTGTAAGTACCTTACCTGAGGTCTAATGATGAACGATCGGGTGACGATGTGTGCGAACCGCTATGTTAAGTGACGTCAGTGCCTTCGGAAAATTCCCTGCTTCAAACGTTTTTCAATTAAGTCTTTTAAACAGAAGAACCCCGCTACTCATTTGCGTAAATTATAACCACTAAACTTGTTAAACATATGGAGTTATATTGCACATATGTATACTAAGAACTATAACTCTTGTGCTGTTTTACATCACTCCTCGTTTGTCATGTCACTCGACAAAATGATAAACAGTAGACAGCCAACGTAACCTTCGAACATGACGCTCACACAGAGATTGGTACTGAATGCACGGTTTTCATTCCTGTACTATATTGGATTTGCCTGCTCATCTATTGTGTGAAATTCATTTGTCTTTAGCAATGAATTATTATTCACTAGCATACGCACCATGCATACTTTATGCATTTTAATGTTTGGTGATGTTATCAGTTGTTCTAGTACATTCCAGAATGCGTACCTGTGTGTAGCCTTTTTCGCTTAATCTTTGAATCACAAAAGAAGTAACACAAATAATATCATACAACAAAATTTAAAATTTCATATTGATGCATTAATAATTTTCAAATTTTTCACGAATATATAATGAATGATTCCAGTGACACTCGGCGTACGTCACAGTAGGAGACATCTAGGCTAATTTAAAGTTAATGTTAATTCGGCCTTAGGCTTGTCGTATTACTCTCATATTAAATTTGGGGTCAAACTGAATATCGATTATTTTGATATATGTTTTAAAACTTGTGTTTCAGTTCAAACAAAACATTTGAAAGTGGTTGTTGCACGTCTTCTCAGTTGAGATCTACTTTGTTCCGAAGAGATATACCGAGATGTCACACGACACTGATTAGTCTTTATATTTCCACTGCCAGAATTGTTAGATTTGTTGGTCAGTAAAGGCGATACAGCTCACATTTCATAGAATATTATACACAAAGAAACTGTAATAGATAACCTGATCTAGCAGATTTACAAAGCCTACCAAATTCGTGGGTTTGTTATTGTTCGAAATATTGAGTGCATCGGCTTGGAAATTTCGTGTGTGAATTTAAATCCTGCAACCTGCTTTTAGTGAACAAATCAATAAAATGAAAATTTTGAATGAATTTATAAAATGTGACTTTGTAGATAACTTGTAAATAAAAAAATTATATAGACTGTCAATTCAATAAATTTAATCAATCATTCTTTATTTTGTAGAATTTACCGGCAATAACAATGGTTAAAGTATTCAAAAAGCAAAACTGTTGAACGATAATACGGGTTTAGTCCTCAGTACAACATCAGGTATGGGTATTGTATAAGCCAAGAAACATTGCTTTTGTTCTGATTCCCTTTTCATAGCATTCAAAACTGCCAAAAGTGGAAAATAACGCAGTCGATTAAAAGTTTACAGTGTCAAGTTTCTCATAATCTGGAGAGTTTTTGTTAAAACTGCACCTATTCCAACTCGTATTATATTCAGACTTATATCGCTATTCGCTACTGAAATTCACCATTATCCTAGTTTAGTGATCGTTTTAAATAGAACTGTGTTTTTTTTTCAATAAATACCACGTAAGTTGAGAAATGCCGATACATCCACTTTTTTATAAAAAAAAGAATTCTGCATGAGGATTGCTTCGAGATTTCTAAATAGTTATGCGCATGTAGTGTGTTCTTCTGGCGTAGGTTTGTTCTATCATTGTATGTGCTTTGACACAAAGTGTGCCCTATGCATACACAAGATATTATTGGTAAAGGCAGACAGTGTTTCCGTATAAAAGAACTTGTGTTGTTTAAGAACGACTCCAGGAATAATCACACAGAATCGTTTCTTCTTTAACGTATTTCGAGCCTATTTCCTTAAAAGCGAACTGCATCAAACATTAAAAGGACGGATTAATATATTCATTAGATCTATAGATCTGATAAAAAACAATATTATTATCCATAATGTTATTCTTTGTCCAATGCACGCGATTTTTAAAGGCTTAAAGAACATATGTTACACCGAGATTTTCATCATAAATATCTCAGCAAACGTAACATAAATTCGCATATTAATGGTTTTAGCCATTAGTCTGTACATTTCAGCTAATTAACCTAGAAGCTAAACATAGATTCGTTATTTATTGCTTAATACTTGAAGATGAGAAGATAAAATACAAAAAGCATGCAAAAAGAATACAATTAACACATAGTTACCTGTATTTGCCGTTTTAACAGAAGAAAAGAAACAATGTTTAGCATCACTTAGAAGTACATGTGAAAAGACTTGAAACTAATGTACCATGAACGTTTTTTTTTCTCTTTTGCAGGTTCAAACCCCGGTCGGGTCATACCTAAAACTTTAAAATTGGGATTCCTCCTTGCTACCCTGTGAGGCACTCCACATGTAAGGGTTAGAAGGAGGGCTGGAATGCCCCATTTCAGTATAATGTGGCAGGGGGATCCCGATATGACCATAGCAGTTGAAAGGGATCTAAAGAACAATACAGTATCTTTTGCATTGCCCTTTGTGTTTCAATATGAGCAATCGAGATCGTTTAAAATCGATTAAAACAGATAGATTGTCATAAATAACACAAGGAATGACAGTCAACGAAGATCGTTATCCACGCAAGACCGGAAGCGACCGCGAAGATGCGTCTGTTGATAACACCGCAAAAGACGACACATCACTGAAGACAACACATCACTGAAGACGACACATCACTGAAGACGACACATCGCTGAAGACGACACATCACTGAAGGCGACACATCGCTGAAGACGACACATCACTGAAGACCACACGTCACTGAAGACGACACATCACTGAAGACGACACATCGCTGAAGACGACACATCACTGAAGGCGACACATCGCTGAAGACGACACATCGCTGAAGACAACCCATCGCTGAAGACGACACATCACTGAAGACGACACATCGCTGAAGACGACACATCGCTGAAGACGACACATCACTGAAGACGACACATCACTGAAGACGATACATCACTGAAGACGACACATCGCTGAAGACGACACATCACTGAAGGCGACACATTGCTGAAGACGACACATCGCTGAAGACAACACATCACTGAAGACCACACATCGCTGAAGACCACACATCACTGAAGACCACACATCACTGAAGACGACACATCGCTGAAGACGACACATCACTGAAGACGACACATCACTGAAGGTGACACATTGCTGAAGACGACACATCACTGAAGACGACACATCACTGAAGACGACACATCGCTGAAGACGACACATCACTGAAGGTGACACATTGCTGCAGACGACACATCGCTGAAGACGACACATCGCTGAAGACGACACATCACTGAAGACCACACATCGCTGAAGACCACACATCACTGAAGATCACACATCACTGAAGACGACACATCGCTGAAGACGACACATCACTGAAGGCGACACATCGCTGAAGACGACACATCGCTGAAGACAACCCATCGCTGAAGACGACACATCACTGAAGACGACACATCGCTGAAGACGACACATCGCTGAAGACGACACATCACTGAAGACGACACATCACTGAAGACGACACATCACTGAAGGCGACACATCGCTGAAGACGACACATCGGTGATATATCGATCCTGAGCGATGTGACGACAGACCCCTGTGGCATGTCGCTGTCGAACATACCGAATGCTTAACATCTTTCATTTCCACTAAGCCCCAGCATCTGGCGTCTTTTTGTTCGAAATACGTTAACTGCAGCTGATTTTGCCTTTACTTGCACACACACGTTTGGACATACATGCTTGGACACACATGCTTGGACACATATGCTTGGACACATATGCTTAGACACACACGTTTGGCCACACATGCTTGGACACATACTTCAAAAGACTCAAAATGACGTGACCATCGAGCCATTTTGGAATAGATGTCAAACCGCAAGGTGTGAATTTATTTGAAATCAAAATTCTGTGTTCATGTCGAAGTGTAATTTGGGGACAGTTGCTTGGTGACTGATAGACAGTAATACTGAGAAAGAAATGCATCACTGTGTTCATAAAAAAATGAGTTAGTTTACATATATATATTATTCAACATGTGTCGCCAAGTCCATCCTACGCTCATGTGACGTCAGATGTTTGATGGGTGAGAAACTGGGTCAAGTCTCAGCTATAATGAAGTATTCAGTGTTTTCTAACCAGAAAATGGTGTATTTTTAGTTTAAACTTGAAGCGATAATTAACAAGTATAGAACATTTTTCTTAATACAGCATCATGCCTAGAGCTGCGTTTTTGTTTTTTTTTTTTGTTCTTTTTTTTTTTTTTTGGACGGTAAGATGGGCGGGTGGTGCCTGTTCTCAATGATAGCACATGTCGTAAACACCAAGGCAACCCGACCTTGCTCTCCTCAAGGTCTACGCCATCTGCTATGGACCTGGGGATAAAGAACTGGATTAAATTTACAGCAACGCCAACCTGTTTGTTTTCGTTTGCATTTTAAACTTGTAAAGGTTTTTTTTTTTTTTTGTATTTGTTTTTGCTCCTTTGATGTGTTCTTAACCCGGGCTGTTTTCTTCACACAACCTAAAACGAGCTCGTGTATGCCAGCTTTATGTGGCTTTGAGTTTAATGGCCATGAATTACTGTCTTATAAGAGAACTTTACTGTAGCGAAATTTGCTGAGAAGTTTTGACGTTTCGACGGTATTCGGTTGAGATAAATCATTGACGAAATGACAGAAACAAAATATGAACAAAAATAGCAAAATTCGATTGTAGTCGAAAATAATCCTATGTATCCCTGTGCAATACACGGAATAAATATGTGAACTAGTTTTTAAAAGTTGAGACGATGGCTTACGATCCTTTAAAGGAGTCTAGGCCCAAACCCCCCCCCCCGACCGAAACCCCCCCGGCCCTAACCCCCCGTCAAAACCCCCCGACTAAAACCCCCCGGCGGCCTAAACCCCCCGACCCAAAACCCCCCGTTCTCAAAAGAAAATGTGTAATGATAATTTGTTATGGCGCCTCTTTTCGCACTCGTACGAAACATAGCCATTTGCTAGATTTTTTTGCTTTACGTACAAATGCCCTGGGTACAATATCTTTGGATTCCCTTTAGCAGGATGTGATGTATTCCATGATGGTAGCATGATTTTCACAGCAATCTGGGTCACTAAATTACACATTCAAGTGAATCAACATGGGTGTAAGAGTAGTATGATAATAAGGGTTCTACCACACTTTGTGACGTCATACTGTCTGGAAGTGACGTCATCATGTCTGGAAGTGACGTCATAGCGTCTGGACCGGAAGTGCTGTCTAGACCGGAAGTGCTGTCTGGAGTGGAAGTGACGTCATCATGTCTGGACCGGAAGTGACATCATGATGTCTGGACCGGAAGTGACGTCATCATGTCTGGACCGGAAGTCATGATAAGCGTTAGGATAGGCGCGACCATCTGTGACGTCATCATGGCGTCATACTGAGATGATGCTGTCTGGAGCGAAAGTGGTTTGGCCGAGTCAATCAACATGAAGCCAATGAACCCGACCTGTCAATCAGTGTAACCATGGCAACACTAAAAAGCCACGACCCCCCCCCCCCCAGGGACATACTATGTACCGACCCCCCCCCCCCTCGAAATTGTGATTTTTGCATATTTATCCGTTTCAGACGATTCTGAACATTTTTCATTTTTTCGACCCCCCCCCCCCTCGAAATTGTGATTTTTGCATATTTATCCGTTTCAGACGATTCTGAACATTTTTCATTTTTTTCGACCCCCCCCCCCCCTCGAAATTGTGATTTTTGCATATTTATCCGTTTCAGACGATTCTGAACATTTTTCATTTTTTCGACCCCCCCCCCCCTCGAAATTGTGATTTTTGCATATTTATCCGTTTCAGACGATTCTGAACATTTTTCATTTTTTCGACCCCCCCCCCCTCGAAATTGTGATTTTTGCATATTTATCCGTTTCAGACGATTCTGAACATTTTTCATTTTTTTCGACCCCCCCCCCCCTCGAAATTGTGATTTTTGCATATTTATCCGTTTCAGACGATTCTGAACATTTTTCATATTTTCGACCCCCCCCCCCCCTCGAAATTGTGATTTTTGCATATTTATCCGTTTCAGACGATTCTGAACATTTTTCATTTTTTCGACCCCCCCCCCCCCCTCGAAATTGTGATTTTTGCATATTTATCCGTTTCAGACGATTCTGAACATTTTTTCATATTTTCGACCCTTTGGTTATTTGCTTAATTGAAACTTTGTAAAACAATACCTTTCGTTATACTTGGTCGATTTATATGAAAATTTCACCATTTGATTCAGTTTTATGTAAAGTTTTGTTATAAAGTAGTCATAGGCTATTTGCACAGCTGGCTGTATGCATTTTTACCGCCATTACAGTGCTTCTTCGCGGATGAATACCATTTTGGCAGACCATTTAACTTCACCGTCAGTTAACTTCACCGCTAGATGTCTCTGCTGTATAACAGCTGTACAACTTCACAACTGTAAGTGAGACATTCATATACACAAGTAAAATTCTGCTGAGTCAGCAATTTTTTAACAAAGTTACACACCATATTTTGATTACATGGAAGTAGTATAAAAGCATGAGTGAAACATGTCAACTAGTCAACTAGTAATACATTCTGTCAACAAGTCAACAAGTGGATATTGTGTGACGAGAAAAGACTTGACAATGTCGGCCTTACTTTTTCACAGATGTGTAGAGACCATGGATGACGTCTTCAAAGTGAATTATGCTGACTATGTGTTTTCAAAGCTTCCTGCTTTTGAATCGGATTGGATGCTGCAAGTGAAGAATTTACATCAGCATTGGGAAGCTGTTGGAAAGACCATTCCAAGAGATCGTTTCGTCCGCTCGTTTCTACGTGAATGTGAAGATCTACATTTACCGTTAACTTATGACATTGATTTAGCATTTATCAACGTGAATACAATTTGGGCAGTTGAGCTCATGTTAGATGTGGCTGCAAGAATCATTTTACATTATGATGATGATGTTCCATTGAAGACGAATGTATCAGAGCTTGTCCGATTCAACCATGGACGAGTTGAAGTGAATTCAAAACTTTGCAAGTTCTTTGCTGACTCAGCAAACAGTTGGGTATAAAAGGGAGTGAACTCAGCAGAGTGAAGTCATTTCTCAGCAGACAGTTGGAGGGAGTGCATCATCAGTACATTGTAGCAGCCATGGAGAACAAGACAAGCAACGCAACGCAGCGCAGCAGCAGCTTTAAAATTAGTGCTAACTTAACCATTACTGTGGAGCATGGAGAATATGGGCCATTTCTACGCATCACACGTGGAGAGAGATGGTGTGCTTATTCACCATCTTTGTGGAAGATTGTATGCCAAAGCTTGAAAAATTTACGCGACATTGGCTTCAAACTGTACTTAACGCAAACGAAGTGGCTTGAAGTCATTTCATACTTGGATATGCGCTATGTGAGTTTTGTGCGCACGTCACGGTTTGAAGGGAAAGAATACACACATCACATCAACATGAATGATGGTGAATGGGAGACACTGCTTCAGGAGATGGACAACATCAACTCAGCCCTATCACCATGTGAGGAATGTCATGACAAGAAAACCATCATCAAGCTGCAAAAGGATGGTCGGATGAAGGTGTCAAAGCTATCCAAGAAAAGGCTGGCTGAAGTTCAGTTGGAGAACATGAACGTACAAAATCAACTTGGACTTACCTGTGACTATTGCGGTGCTTGTGGATATGTGGAGGATTATCATTGCCACTGCCACAAGTATAATTGCAAGTTGTGTGAACCAAGCAACTTCTGCGGCAAGTGTGGAGTACTTAAAGTCAGTGAAGCACAGTAAAAGCCCACAAGACACTGAAACAAGATGGACGCATGTTTTAAAAATGCTTATATTGACTTGATGATTGCTAAACTTGCTTGCTGTGGCACTCCAGACTATCAACTTTATCATTTGGATGCTTTTTGGGATGTTGTACATCATAGTCTTGATGTGATTGAACTGCATTCAAGATTTCTTGGAGAATGTCATAAAACTGGAATAGAAGAAGATCCTGACTTTGACTTTGATGCTGCACTTTATTCTGCTCGCACTGATGTGGAAGTATATTTCACCGTGGTTGATCATTTGAGAGATTGTTGTAAAGAAGAAGAGGAAACCGAGCAGCTTTATCAGGTAAGTTATAAAAACCTTTTTTAAACATGTTTATGACAACATAGTGAATTGTTTCTCAAAGACATAACCATGTTTTTCTTACTAGCAAATTTAGTTTTATGTGAGTGGTTTCAACGTAAACAAAGAAAGAATATGATAGAAGAGGCAGCAAATATATTAAAAGATATTTTATTACAGGAAGAAACCGACATGTCAGAATAAAGAAGCAAAGTCAACATGGAGAATCTTGTACTATTCAGCGGTCATAAGGACGTTCTTTCAAATATGTTTCCAACACGACTTGAAAAGTATGGACATGTGTTCAACTCAAGTGAAGCTTTGTATCAATATGAGAAAGCAGTGTTTCATCACCGTCCAGATATTGCTTCAGCCATTGTGTCATCCAGAAATGGATATGAAGCGAAACGTATTGCTAAAGGGATAAAACCATGTCCTTTATGGCATACAGTGAAGAGAAGCAAAATGCAAGATGTTTTACAAGTCAAACTGGATCAGTGTGTATTGTTTCGCAACAAGTTGAAAGAATGTAAAGACAAAACTTTAGTTGAAGCAACGTATGATCATTGGTGGGGAGCTGGTGTGAAACAAGTGTCATCTGGATATCCTGGTCAGAATATTATGGGAAAGTTGTTAGAAATGTTGTGTGAGGGTTAGAGACTTTTTCATTTGCTTGCCAACCGTCATGGTGTGCAGACGTGTGGACATGTAAATTTGAAGTATGTTTAACTTGTGTTGCATTGATTCAAGACTGCACAATGGCGGACATGACACTGAGACAATATATTGTACAAAAAGCTTATTGTGAAGAAATGTTATCAGCTGTAAAAAAGTTTGCCTATTTAGTCTGTCCTGCTTGTCAACATGAAGAGTGTCAAGAACATACTTGTCATTTTGCATCTGTTTATACATATTGGAATGAAGCTAAATATTACATGCATTTAGATAAAGTGTTAGAGAATGCAAATCAACGTTGTGAGAAATATGGTGTAGATGCTATTACATTGGATGAACTCAGTCATTGGTTAGTGTTCATTGAAGACCAATGGTCTCCAGTTATTCATACCATTGTATCTATACTTGATTTGTAAATATATGTTAGTTATAAATACATGTTAGTTATAAATACATATTAGTTAAGTTACTATGTTAGTTAAGTGATGATGGTTGAGTTATAAAATAAAAGCTGTTCTGTTGAGAAGGTGGTTTTCATTCGGTGTGACCATGTCGACGTGGAAAGACTACTTGACTGATATTTACTTCAAACCTGGACAGCCTGGAGCATTTGCTGGTCCTTACAAACTGTATCACATCTTACGAAAACATAATCAACCAGTCACACATTCACAAGTGAAGAAATGGTTGCAGGATCAAGATGCTTTCAGTTTACTCCAACCTGTCAAATACAGGTTCAAAAGACAACGTGTCATTACACGTGGTATTGATGACATGTGGGATATTGATTTGGCTGATATGGGAAACATAGCTCCCTATAATGATGACATACACTTTTTACTCATTGTCATTGATGTGTTTTCCAAATATGTCTGGGTACAGCCAATACCTAATAAATCACATACCAGCGTCATACAAGCTTTCCAAAAGATTTTTCATGACACACGACGAAGACCGCGAACTCTAAGGTCTGATAAAGGAACAGAATTTAAAAACAGATGGGTAAAAGCATTTTTGAAGAAAGAAGGCATTCATGCTTATACCACAAAGAATGAAACCAAAGCCAACTTTGCTGAAAGAGTCATTCGTACTCTAAAGGGAATTATGTATCGGTATTTTCTACATAATCAAACTTACCGTTATTTAGACATTCTTCCAGACTTGGTGTACAATTACAACCATAGACCTCATGGTTCTCTTCCTAATAAATATGCTCCAGCCGAGATTCGTAAAGACAACGAATCAAAAGTGTGGAAGTATATGTATGTCGACAAACTGAAATTGAAACCTAAGAAGAAGAAGAAGAAGTACAAATTTAACATTGGTGATCATGTTCGCATTTCTCACATTAAATATGTGTTTCAACGGGATTATCACATCAAATGGACGCAAGAAGTCTTCATTGTCACACATCGTTGTAAGAAGCAAGGAATACATTTATATCGTGTGAAAGACTTTTTAGACGAAGATATTGATGGTCATTTCTATGAAGAAGAACTGCAGAAAGTGACCAAAGATATTGAATCTATTTATAGAATTGAAAAAGTCTTGAAAACACGTAAAAGACGAGGAGGAGGTGTGAAAGAATTATTTGTCAAGTGGTTAGGTTGGCCAAACAAGTTTAACAGTTGGGTGAAAGAAACAGACATTCAACAATGAAGCATCCATTTACATGTTTAGTCTCTGGACCTACAGGCAGTGGCAAAACGTCTCTGGTGAAGGAAATTCTAGAACAAAAGTTGATTCAACCCTCTCCAAAAAGCATTTTATGGCTCTATGCAGCAGATCAGCCTTTGTACAAGGGAATGAAAGGCGTGGAATTTTACCAAGGCATTCCAGATGACATTGAAGAGCGTTTTAACCCGAAGAAACCAAACTTACTTATCATTGATGACTTAATGACGAAATGCCATAGTGATGAGCGTATGACACGTCTCTTTAGTGTTGGCAGCAGTCATCAAAATCTAAGCATTATTTTTATTGTGCATAATTTATTCCATCATGGGAAAGAGATGCGAAATATTAGTTTGAATACACATTATATCATTCTGTTTAAAAATCCGAGAGACAGTCAACAAATTAGTACATTGGCGCGGCAAATGTATCCTAGAAGATCTCAATTTCTCATAGAAGCCTATCAAGATGCTACTAGCAAACCTCATGGTTATTTATTCATTGATTTAAAACCAAAGACAAATGATCAACTACGTATTCGTACAGGCATTTTACCAAAAGATACACATTATGTATATATTGATAAAGCAGTGTATGAACAAGAACCAAGTCATTTGACCATTCGCAGTCAAGATGTCTAAACGTATTCGAGCGAACCAGCCGTTTCTTCATTTGCTTGCACGCAGTGGGCCTAAACGACGTAAATCCTTGCTACAGCAAGCTACAAAGGAGGAATTAACAAGCTTGTTTGAAATTTGTTTGAATATATTGCAAGGACATTTACCCTTAAGCTCAAAACGGTTTAAGGAATTTAAACGTGAACGTCATACGCTACGTACTCTAGCAGATAAGAAGATATCCCTTCGACGAAAAAAGAAGTTGATTAATCAGAAAGGAGGATTCATTGGAGTTATTGCTAGATTGGCATTGCCCTTGTTAGCCAAACTACTGCTAAAATGAAACATACGATGAAAATGGTCCTCATTCCTGAATATGAATACAAACTGTTATTAGAAAAGAAGGGTAAAGATGGTGAAATCAAAACGAAAGTGAATAAACTTTTACGTGGGAAACGAACACGTGAAAAGGTTATTGAAATGTCTCAACTTCTTGGTCGTCATTTACGAACAAGTCAGTCTAGACAGCAAAAGCCCTCATCATCATCATCACCACCTGAAAAGCCAGAAAAGCTAGTGTTAAGTCATTTTCAACCTATCTATCATGGAAAAATAACACAACTTTTAGCCGAACTGAAGAAATATGGTACAACATGGTCAGAGAAGAATGAACTTGTGTTGAAAACGGGCGATATTATAGCAAATTCCAACATGGTTGATTTGATGAAAGAAGCATTGGTGGCGACAAGAAGAAAAGAACGAGTCAAACCACCACATGGTTGGCATCCGTTTATCCAGGAAATTGTTGATGCGAATATTCCAAAAACAATGTTTAGTAAAAAGACCACTCGTGACGACATTACAACAGAAATGAAACAACGTCAACAAAGACAGTTTCCTGAAGGATGGGAAAATTTTTAACATGGCTGAAAGAGCTATGTTGTTGTTGCCAAGAAGATAAACCAACTATTCCTGTGAAAATAAGATGTACAAGCGCGTGTTGTGAAGGAGAAATAAAAGACCATGTGAATGAGGATGAGATTTGGCATACTTTTTCGAATGGCGCGCGCTATCGTGAAGTATATAGACAACGTCAACGCAGCTATACCATTTAGTTAGCATCATGGAGTCGACAAGCTTTTACATCACTTTGCCTAGCAATGCGAGTATGACCTATTATCCCAACAACAAGGCTTCGAATTATCAAATTCGTATGCCTCGAACCATCTATCTGAATGGAAAATATGAAGTGGCTTTAGCTGAAATTCAATATCCACATACATGGACAACGATGAGACAGGGCATGAACTATTCTATTGGGTATCGACAAATAGATACATTTGGCATTTGGCATGTTAATATTCCTTATGGGTACTATAGAACCATACAAGAGCTATGTGAGGCAGTCAATGAAGAAGCGGCTAACCCCGATGACCCGAAACAACCTATTCGGTTAAAGTATGATAAAATTAGACGACGTGTGTTTCTATTTCTCGATGATGGTCTTGAAGTGTCCTTTTCCACTGGATTAGCTGAGATTTTAGGATTTATCCCAGAGCAATGGTATACTGAAGCGTGTGCAGCTGAACATAAAGCGGATGTGAAACAGGGATTTTATACACTGTATGTGTATTGTAGCATTTGTGAACCACAAGTTGTTGGTGATTATTATGTTCCTTTGCTACGTTCTGTTGGGATACAAGGCCATGATGGTGACATTATCATGAAAACGTACGGCGAACCGCATTATGTTCCTGTAAACACGTCCAAATTTGACGTGATAGAAATGAATATTAAGGACGACACAGGCCATAATGTTCCATTTCAAACTGGAAAGGTGATCTGTAAACTTCATTTTCGACCAAAAGCAATATGAAAGCTTATACACACGATCCGTCTGCATATCGCAACCATTTTCTTCGTCAAGTGGGCGGGGAATTACCAGGATTCAAAGGAGCGCGAATCCAGTATGGTGATGGTATTGGTTCCATACTGGGATCATTGGCTCGCAAAGCTATTCCACTACTTAAGGCTGGGGCTAAGATCGTTGCGCCACATCTTAAGAAGGCTGCAAAGAATGTCGCGAAAGATGTGACGGGCCGAGTAGCAGAACGTGTGTTTGGTGAACAAAAGCGTATGCAACCGACGAAACGTGCCAGAAGACGAAAAACAGCCAGACGGATAACATCAAAATATCGCAAAGATATTTTTTAAAGGAAAAAAAATGTCTCTCATTCATAATCATTCGTGTGAATGTAGTCTTTCTCCATTGGAATGGTTTCACGTACCACCAACGCAAACTGCTGTAGAGAAAAGTTATAATGTTGACTATCAACCACTTACAAGCATTAGAGAAGGCGCTCCAATAGAATTCTACATTCCTGCGAGTACAGAAGAATATCTGGATTTAAAGAACAGCAAACTTCATATTGTATGTCGCATTCTAAAGGCCGATGGAACAGCGTGTGGCGCAGATGATAATGTCTCTTGCATCAATGATGTGTTTAATGGGCTATGGTCTAATATTGAATTGTTTCTGAATGATCGTTTGGTTTCGCATAGCAACAATACTCATGGTTATACCAGCATTATCTCTCATCTCATCCATGATTCGGAAGAAAGTCTGCATTCTGAGCGCTCTATGCGTCTCATGTACAAGGATACTGCTGGGTCGATGAATAGTCATGAGGTGAAAAGACCTAATCATGAACAATATGTACCAGGATTTCATGTCAATGTTGAGGGTGGCGACTTGGCTGAGCAAGGAAACAATGGTTTACATAATCGTTATTTGCATACACGTCTTAGCCGTGATGTTATGCTGACAGGTGGTTTAAGGATAGATTTGTTTGAGCAGGATCGTTATCTTCCGAATGGCATCAGTTTGAAATTGCGTTTCCATAGACAAAAAGATGACTATGTATTGATGGCTGTAAATAATACCTATAAGGTAGAAGTGAAAGAGGCATTTTTAACCATTCGCAAAGTGAGGGTGAGTCCAGGTATTCAGTTAGGACATGCAGATGCATTGATGAAAAGTCCTGCCAAGATCATCATCACTAGAAAAGAATGTAAAGTCTTGGCCATTCCAGCAGGATTTCAGTCTTTTGTGAAAGATAACATCTTTTTGGGTCAATTACCAAATCGTATTGTCATTGGTCTGGTTCATAATGAAGCTTTTGGTGGATCAGTATTGAGGAATCCATACAATTTTGATCATTTTAATCTGGACTATATGCAACTGTACACGGATGGTGAACCAGTTCTATCCAAACCTCTCAAGCTTGACATTACACAGAACAAATACCTGAACGCTTTTGAAACGCTTTACAAATCGTTTGATCGGTTGAATGGTGAGAAAAGTTCCATTATAAAACGGGAAGATTGGCCTAGAGGTTATGCTTTATTTTCGTTTGACTTAACACCGGATTATGATGGTGATGATCATTTCCCCCTGATCAAGCATGGGAATTTGCGGCTAGAAATGAACTTTGCTAGGGCTTTGCAACCTACAATCAATGTCATTGTCTATGCTGAATTTGACAACATTATTGAGATCAGTGCCAATCGCAGCATCCAATTCGACTACCAGTCATGAACACGAAGCAGATTGATGCCATATTGAGTCATGATGTCATGACCAAAGACTTGTTTCAAGGCGTGTTTGCCATGGATCAGTTACCGTCTTTACAACGCGGCGCCTATGTGATCAACACAGACGATCAAGATGAACCAGGAGAACATTGGGTGGCAGTGTATTATGATAAAGACCCTGTGGAATATTTTGACTCTTATGGACTGTTCCCTCTCGATGATCGTTTAGACATGTTTTTAAGAAATGACTATATGTATAATTCTATCTCATTACAAACGCCAATATCATCGTCATGTGGTTTTTATTGTGTCTATTATATATTGCATAGAGCTCGAGGTCAGAGTATGTTTGATATTGTGAATATATTAAAAAGAAAGGATGGTGATTTTATTGTAAAGGATTTTGTATATAGACATTATAAACCATTGTTTTATTAATGTTGTTGTTGTTGTTATATTAGTTAAGTTGTTGTTGTTATATTAGTTAAGTTGTTGTTGTTGTTATATTAGTTAAGTTGTTGTTGTTGTTATATTAGTTAAGTTGTTGTTGTTATATTAGTTAAGTTGTTGTTGTTGTTAAATAAAACAAATCAAGTTTCAAACAACTGTCTTGTTTATTGTGTTGTACATACGTTTATTTACAAATTCTTAACTACAAACACTATTTACAAAGTTTACAAACACTATTTACAAAGTTTACAAACACTATTTACAAACTCTTAACTACAAACGCTATTTACACTATTTACAAATTCTTAACTACAAATTCTATTTACACTATTTACAAACTTTTATTTACACTATTTACAAAATTCTTAACTACAAACTCTTAACTACAAAGTCTATTTACACTATTTACAAAGTCTATTTACAATCACATTCATTTTTCAATACATTCATCAATGAATACCATTCATTAGAATCTAAATTGATATAGGTATCATAGACATTACATCCATGTTTGTAAATGCTATGAAAGCTCACATAACACACATCACCAAACTTTATCACTTTAACAGTTACATGTTCAGACAGTTTCAGTTCATATCCTTCTTCTAAGTCAATGTCCATCACACGCATAGGTTGTGTCAGCTCAATGGATTTGGTGCCCCGCATAAGTTGTATTCCATGCTCTTTGAATTCAAGCGTCAGGTTCTTTCCAATCCAATGCTTGCAACAGCGCGTTCCATTCCACGGTGCTGAGGGTGATGATGTCGCAGTCTTCTGTAAGCTCGTCATATTGGCGAAATTGTACAAACACGTCTAGACCGTTCTCAGTCACACGCACTTCTAATTCATTTGAGACTGCTAGGAGAAAGCCGGGTATTCTCAACTTGTCTAGATGATCCTTCAACACGGATTGGTCATCAAGCGATAGGACGAGATACTGTCCAAAATGTCGTAGCACAATATCATCACATAAGTTTCTCATGTATGAGAATCCATATGTCATGGGTTCATAATCCAACACATAGTCTTCCATCTCGTTCATGTATTTTATACTCGGATGATGTCGAACAGCGATTGTTGTATCACTTCTAGGAATCGTAAGATTGCGCGCCAGTTCTTGATATCAAAGAAGATCAACTGTGCATAGGGTGTGTCTGGCACAACTCCCTTATAATCCTTTGGATAATCCTGTAAAAGATTTCTACAGAATGTCACACGTATCTTAGAATCATATTCAGCCACCGTCACTTCCAGTTTATTTTCAAGTCTGCGTTTAAACCCAGGTTCAAGCGGTATGTTTTTAAAGTCTTTCCACACTTCAGGTTTAAACCGATAAGCAGAACATCTCCGAGAACCCATCATCACTTCATTCCTCTCATTAACTTTAAGGTAAACACCATCGTCCAACATGAGTGCATTCATGATTGTTACCTTGTTATGACTTGTCGTCTTGTCTGCGAAGCCTTTTATCCACTTCTTTCACCTGCTTCTTCAGCATTTTCCATTCAGGTATTGTCAGCAAGATTCCCTTTTTCGTTGGACGGTTTTTTCCAGTCCCCTCATCTCTGAGGTATTTGCGAATGTTTATCACACCTTCATTACTTTGTTTCATAATCTTGATATACTTTCCATTGCCTAGAGAAAGCATTCCATCCCACGACTGTGGTGTTGGTGCTATCTCCACTTTTAATTTCTTGATGGTAGTATCAGGATGTTTCACTTTCATGTCTTTCACCGTATCAGCAAGAGTATCCATATCCGTTGTTGCAGATCTTTTCATGTTGACGCTTCAGTGTTCACACCTCAACTGACTCTAAAGTTGAAGTGTCTCCCCCTTATATACTGTAATGCCCATGCGCCAAAGTGGAATAGCCATCACTCATCACATATCGCTTGTCATCAAAGGGAGAGAGAGCCACTTTCCTCAACTTCTCCGAGAAGATCTGGTGGTCATGACTTCGTATGATGTGCCCTGTAGTCATCGTTTGCGTTTGGTTGAACAAACTGTCTTTATACTGCTGATGTTTCATACGTCTTTGACACGCGCGAGTGATGCCTTTGGCCGTACGTTTTTCTTTCCCACCATATATCATACTATACATTTTCGGCCGAAGTCCAACAAACTCTTCAATGGGAATGCCCGCCGTCTCATCTTTCATTTTCCCAAGCACTTTCTTGTTCACGTTGGAATGTAGGAAATGATCTGGGGGATAGTCACTTGTGTCGAACAAGTCGGCATCTTCCTGCATGTCTTTGTAGATATCGTCCGTTTCTATGTCATAACATAGACTGTCGGTGTCGCTGAACAACAGCTTGGCGTCGGGATACTTGGTCATGATGTAGTTGTAATGAAAGTGGAACATGAGCACTTTGCTGAGGTCGAGAATGGTGAAACCAACTTGAATGGGTTTATCCAGAAGCAGATCCACTTTGCGCAAATGTACCGCGGTCAAATCTTCGTTGAAAATTCTAAATTTGTGGAAGGACGGTTTGGCCACAAGTTTCTTGAACCGCTTTTCCTGGTGAACAAGTTCCACATTGATGCGTTTTCTTACATTTTCCATGGTTTTGCCAAACACCGAGTTGTTCATCAGTTTGAAAAAGTCTTTCTCAAACGGGTTCTTGGCCAACTTTCTCTTTTCCGTGTTCAAGGAGATGTATTTTGCCAACCATTTGCTCTGTGCAAACATGATGGCACGATGCACCTTCGTGACTTTCAATCCCAGTGAGACATATTGCTGTAAATTTCTATAATGAAGTACATATTTCTTCTTGTCGCACAAGTTGGGAATGAGCTTTTCACTAGGTTTGCTTTTCATGTCTAGATCTTTCCGTAGCTTCTGACTATGTTCTGACAATTCTCCCACTTTCACACATTTCCGTTCTGGAGCCACTGGGTAGTGATTATGACGATCATGGATTGAATATGGGTATTCCAAATCCACTTCTAAAATGTATCCAATCTCGTCATCTTCATCCACATCCATAAAGTCAATGGATTCTGGCTCGCTCACCCACATAAATCCACTTTGTGGCATGCTTTGCGACATGGCCCAGCCATACAAGTTGTTTGCATCCAGGTAAGTCAAGTAGTTGGTGGGTTTCGTGGGATTGTAATCTGCTACGTAGGGGTTATTTGCTTTCGCATACTTGTGTGTGATGACAGATATTCCTCCACGTAGACCTTGTTCAACCATTTGGTACATGTCAATGTCGTTGATCAATTCCAATTTCACCTTTGTCGCTTTTAACATGGCATCCCACGACAGTCCTGGCGCTGTATAGTAGTGAGCAGGATCTAATTCATACGTGTTGAGACATACGTGACGAAAGTTTTCAAACACGTCAGCCAGCAGCAACACATCTGATTTCAGGTACAAGTCATGGTATTCGCCAAATGTAGTACAGTGGAATGTTTCCCACACCTTCTGCGCATGCGCATAATCCTCATCGCTAATGTCTTCTTCACTGAGTAGACTGTAAAACTTGTCTTTGGACGGCAGTTGTGTTTCAGCAAACTTGGATGGCTCATCCACGTAATCGTAGGGGTACACTCCCTTTCTCAACAGTAACTCTTGTTGGTCACTATCGTGAATGTGTGACGTCATGTGATAAAAGTTGTCTTTCCCTTCTGCCGCCAGGTTGGATATAAGCTTCTGTAGAGAAGTACTCATGAACTGATAACTGTCTGTAAATTTCAGATTGCTCATGGTGAATGCAATATATTTCTCAACGGTGTTGGGAATGACTGTAATCGTCTCATTTTTGAACTTTCCAATTTCTTCCATGATAAGGTGACTGTCATAGCCTCGTAAATTGTGGAAAAACACAGGAATGATGAAAGAATCTTCAACATCCTGCTGATCCTTTCGAAATCGAAATTGTAAATTGCATTCATTATGTGCAGCTCCGCGGTATTTGCCATTGATATGGTCATGATCTCTCACACGATCTGCTCCTAGAGGCTCATGACAAATGTAACAATCTGTGGCGTTCTTATAATGCTCTTCATCTTCACAAGTCATGACTATTTTCTTTTTCTGTTGTAAACCATGCACAATACGATCACGTTCATATACCATATGGTCTAAAAAGACTTTCACAGCATTATCTCCTCGATATACGACTGGAGCACGTGTATCATACTGGCTGACAACCACATAGGCAAAGCTGTTTGGACGATGATGTTGATACTTGTCTCCTTCATGCTTTTGCGTGAAACATTCAAAGTCTGCATAAATGACAAACGGCGCTCGCTGTTGTTTGGCTACATTCTTGAACTTGATAAAAGGTTCCTTGGGGAATGATAAACGTTGTGCTCCATGCTTGCCACACACTTCACGATGCTTGTCTAAAAGATCTTGTCGTATAAACCCATGAAGACAGTTGAAACAATAAAATGCTGCATTCTTGCACTTTGATCGATAAGCCATCAGTCTGCTGAAATTCTTGATGAGGCAGTAATGTCTTGTCTTGTCATTGCTAATCAAAAGCAAGTTGATTTCTCTCGCGCTGTTGGCGCTGGTGTTTCGGCTGAGTTGTATGGGAACAACGACATCATGTTCATATCCAAACACGTTAATGGACACATCATTCTCCTTTTCAAACTTTGGAATGTCTGTAATCGGTGTGGGAAATGTCATGCCTTCCACCTTCAATTCGTTCTCAAATGCTTTGTATTGATGTACACGCTGTGGGTTTACATTTGTTGAAGGGTGAAGGTGAGCCAGTACAGACCATAAGAAGCACTTGTTGTCTTTATTCTGAATGTTTAACACAGCCTTTGTACTCTTTACTTTCTTCGGTAGTGGGATAAAACTGCTTGCTTCCAGTGGCGCTGACGTAGCTGTATGCACTTCAATGAATAATATGTTATCCAACACCCAGCCAGAGCCTTGTCGCTCATGTTCATCAAACCTGGTAAACAATTCTTTATAGGCTTCTGGCAAGTCCTTCTCAATATCTGTTGGATTGTATGCTGCATACGTTGGACTACTGATGAAGGCATTATCCACCTGTTCTACCATCACGCCTTCAACATTTGGTGTCATTTTCTTGAAGCGTGCATGTACCACAATGTACCATTTCATGCCACGGTTTAACGTTTCGAACAAATGTCTCTTGATTCTATTCTCTTGTTGTCGCATTTCGAGTAGCAAATCCGATCCATCTTCAGGCTCAAACCGTCTTTCCTGCGCGTTTTCACCAAGACTCACTCTTCTGCCTCTGCCTACTTGTCCTGTCTCTTTCTTTCTTTGTTCTTCATGAGACACATTTTCCATCTCAGCACATGCATGTGTCTCAAATGCATCCAAAGAGGAAAATATCTTGGCGCATTTACAGCAGAGGACTGGATCAGGTCTTTCAACACCATCTTGTACGGTTTTTCGTCTCTTGGCTTCAATCTGCTCAACAAGCTCTTCATGAGCACGTTTCATCCTAGCCGGTTTGCATGTATGTGTCACGAACAATTCCAGAGATGGAAATGTCACATCACAATCATGACAGTAGACTGTTGCCATCGTTGTTGCTTCTTCAACTGCTAGAACTGAAATGAAGTAAAATACACGTTTCACTCTTCCTTTTATACCACTTCAATGGTGTGTTGACTCAGCAGAATGTATCACTAGTTGACTAGTTGACATGTTTCACTCATACTTTTATGCTACTTCCATGTAATCAAAATATGGTGTGTAACTTGTTTCAAAAATTGTTCAAAATTGCTGACTCAGCAGATTTTTACTTGTGTATATGAATATCTCACTTACAGTTGTCGAGTTGTACAGCTGTTATACAGCAGAGACATCTAGCGGTGAAGTTAACTGACGGTGAAGTTAAATGGTCTGCCAAAATGGTATTCATCCGCGAAGAAGCACTGTAATGGCGGTAAAAATGCATATAGCCAGCTGTGCAAATAGCCTATGACTACTTTATAACAAAACTTTACATAAAACTGAATCAAATGGTGAAATTTTCATATAAATCGACCAAGTATAACGAAAGGTATTGTTTTACAAAGTTTCAATTAAGCAAATAACCAAAGTTTGTTTACAAAGTTTGTTTACAAAGTTTGTTTACAAAGTTTGTTTACAAATTTTATTTATAAAGTTTGTTTACAAAGTTTGTTTACAAAGTTTGTTTACAAAGTTTGTTTACAAATTTTTGTTTATAAAGTTTATTTACAAAGTTTGTTTACAAAGTTTGTTTACAAAGTTTGTTTACAAAGTTTGTTTACAAAGTTTATTTATAAAGTTTGTTTATAAAGTTTGTTTACACAGTTTGTTTACAAAGTTTCAATTATGCAAATAACTAAAGTTTGTTTACAAAGTTCACTTTTTATTTATAAAGTTTCAATAAACACTTACCGAAATAGTTGTCACTGGATGCCATCCCTTGATCTGATGTGATCCAATTGTAGTGCTACAACTTGTACTTCCTTGCTCCACTCACCGAAATGACTGTCACTGCTGTATGCTCATCCCTTATATACCCCTCATGCAAACAGATTCATTCGCTTGAAACGCTGTTAAGTCATCAATGATGATAGCTGGTGTGTTATCCATGATGTGTCTGACAATGTCTCTAAGCCTTGAGACACCACACTTATATAGGATTTTATCATGCTGATTCGGCAAAAGTTTTTGTTGCTCTCCTGGGGGGGGGGGGGGTCGGTACATAGTCTGTCCTGGGGGGGGGGGTCGGTACATAGTCTGTCCTGGGGGGGGGGGGGTCGGTACATAGTCTGTCCTGGGGGGGGGGGGGGTCGGTACATAGTCTGTCCTGGGGGGGGGGGGTCGGTACATAGTCTGTCCTGGGGGGGGGGGGTCGGTACATAGTCTGTCCTGGGGGGGGGGGGTCGGTACATAGTATGTCCCTGGGGGGGGGGGGTCGTGGCTTTTTAGTGTTGCCATGGTTACACTGATTGACAGGTCGGGTTCATTGGCTTCATGTTGATTGACTCGGCCAAACCACTTTCGCTCCAGACAGCATCATCTCAGTATGACGCCATGATGACGTCACAGATGGTCGCGCCTATCCTAACGCTTATCATGACTTCCGGTCCAGACATGATGACGTCACTTCCGGTCCAGACATCATGATGTCACTTCCGGTCCAGACATGATGACGTCACTTCCACTCCAGACAGCACTTCCGGTCTAGACAGCACTTCCGGTCCAGACGCTATGACGTCACTTCCAGACATGATGACGTCACTTCCAGACAGTATGACGTCACAAAGTGTGGTAGAACCCTTATTATCATACTACTTGTAAGTCACATCTACCGTAAGAGACATTGTTATTTGTAAACTCGATTGATCTCGCAACCGGCATATGAATTGCAATTTTTAATGTGTACACACTCATCAATCGTAAGAGCAATTGCAATTTCAAAAACTGAGTGCTATCATCAATGGATGTATGAAGTTTCTTTTATAATGATGATCAATTCCTTCAGTGGTTCGGAAATTGCAATTTTAAACGCCGTGTGGTCTCTTCAATGGGCATTTGAAGTGTAATTAACAACGTGGATGTATCGCATTTACAAAATATAAAATAGACCTGAGAACCGGGGGGTTTTGGGTCGGGGGGGGGGGTTTAGGCCGCCGGGGGGGTTTTAGTCGGTAGGGGGGGTTTGACGGGGGGGGGGGTTAGGGCCGGGGGGGGGGGGGGTTTGGGCCTGTTCCCCCTTTAAAGTATGTGCATTGAAAGAAAATTACAAGTTTGGTGTTTTTTAGTTATATATTTTTAACTTTGACCAGTCGGAAAGGTTGGAAAGCACGGATTAATATTCTTTTTACCCGAAAGGTCTCAAATTTCAAATGAATCAAATAGTGCATAAAATAGGCGCTCCTCTTGGAAACTGCATGTTATCGTTGATGTCGTAGGCAGAAACCCAGCAAAAGGGGGGGGGCACTTAATTGGAATACTAACTGGTTCCCATGCGTGCACATGACATTTTAAAATTTAAAAACCACCCCCAAACGCGGAGTGCTACGCTATAAATAATATCCCCGTTTCAAACAAATACGCAGTACAATTCTGAAGGAACCCCCCCCCCCCCCTTTATGGGTAACACAGAGTGCTGAATGAAAATTACCCCCTCCCCTTTTTAGCAAAATTGGTACACCGCGCGGACAGCATCAAAATTACCCATCCCCCACCCCTTCTCCGTTTTTATTTGGGGGGGGGGGACACGCATGGTAACATATATGGGGCGTGGGGGGGCTAGGGGGGGCCTTTCAGTTGTTTCACCGTGCTGTGTATGCAATTCCGCATATATGAGCAAGTACACGAGACGATGTGGATAACCGGAAATGAACCTTGTTACAAATTTCTCAGATATGAAGTGAGTACAAACTCGTCAGTGGATTAACTTTCGACCAATCGCTGCAACAGCTCGATGATCCTTAGGACTGATTTCTTTAATGTATCTAAAGCCCAATATCGCTACCAAGTTAATTATTGAATTTTGTATGAAGATTGCCTTAATAGCTGATGTTGTTTTTTTTTAAGGTGTCTAAAATCGAACATAGCCGCCAAGTAAACAAACTAGATTTTCCTGTTACCTGTTGGAATAAAAATGCTGATCTCTGTGAGAGATCAATCTGTTATGTAAACATGAAACGGATGGATGAAAAAAAGAATTCCTGTTTTTTTTTTCAATAACACCTTTATTTACGCAGAATCACATATGGGTCGTAGGAACGAAAATGTCAAAGACATAAGACTGAACGGTTGTAGAGATTGGTTGTTAAGCAGCAACCGTTTTTTCACGCCTACTTTTCAAGCTCCCCCCCCCTTCCCCAATCCCCCAACCCCCCAAATCTGAAAGTTATATATTATAATTTACTTTAAATATCTGTCAAGACTCCGCTGAAAAAAAAACCCTGGAAAGGATATCTCAAAATCTATTAAAGTTGCTTAGAGGTATCTTAAGACAGTGCTTGAGAGCATGCAAAAAGTGCAGGGGGGGGGGGGTAGAAGGAGGGGGTGGGAGGGATACATTAGCAAATATAGTTCCTCCGCAAAAACTTTCGCTATTTTTACAAAAAGATATTTTGTAAGGTTTTATGCTACTTTAAAAATTATTGTAAAAATACATGCGCACATTAGATATTTAGCACAGAAGCACAGAAATACTAACAGAATCATTAATGGCCTAGAGATATAAGCACGGTGTTGACCTTAATTAGTGCTCCCAGAAAAAAATATCAGTACATTTTAGTCCTAGATCGATCCAACCAAAAAGCTAGAAAACAATACGACGCTGCTTCAATATCAGAGAGACGTCACATCCCGACGTCGGATTAACATCGGCTTTTGGTTTAATAAGGATATCAGAGCAATGTCCCTATCGCTGCAAAGATTGCGGGTGGAGGGGGGGGGGCGGGGGAGCGACGCGGCATCGACGTCAGAAATCGCCTTGTAGGGAGTGACTCCCTGCGTCAAAGTGTCTCCACTCACGGGTCATCGTTATCGCAGAATATGCGTGATGTCAATTTTCGTAAGTATTTTTCTAAACTAGGCGGCAAAACTGATGCGCTCGTGAAATTTTCGTCCTTATTTGGTTTATTGTCGAAGCGGCCTGCCGTGGCTTCGCATTTCCGGTGAGCGATAATATGATGAGCGTTTTGTTTTATTGTTACTCCGAAGACTGGACAACGTACATTTTATGAACGTCTGTACGATGTCGAATTTCCAATGTCTGTTCTTTCTGCAGTAAAGACGTTGATGAGAAGTCGGAGAAAGTGATGTTTGCTCGTTATCGAAAAACAACGTCAAAACAATGTTGCTTATCCAATATCTATTCGACATTTTGTTGAGTAACAAAAAGCCTTGTGGTCGCTATCAATATAAATCGTTGATCGTGACCAATCACACCGAATACTAACTATATCTAATGTTGCAAATTGGCCAGGCCGACTTGAAATCGACGTCGAAATGTTTAGTGGGAACAAGAAGTCAAAAAATCGAACAATGAACGTGCCACTCTCAATCAATTTTGGTGAAGTCTGCCCAAATGAGTGTGTACAAATAGTATGGTTGTGCATCGCGGAAGAAGAATAAGAAGAAAAAAAGGAGAAGAAGGAAAAGAAGAGAGAGAAAAAGAAAAAGAAGATGAATAGAAGAAGAAGAAGAAGAAGAAAAAGAAGAAGAAAGAGGAATGGAAGAAAAAGGAAGAAGAAAACGAAGAAGATGAAAAAGAAAAGAAAAGAAAAATCAAGAAGAAGAAGAAGAAGAAGAAGAAGAAAAGAAGAAGAAGGAAAAGGAAGAAAAAATACAAAGCTAAAGAAGAAGAAGAAGAAGAAAAGAAAAAAAAAGTAGAAAAAGAAGAAGAAGAAGAAGAAGAAGAAGAAGAAAAAAAAAAGGAGGAGGAGGAGGAGCAGGGGGAGGAGGAGGAGGTGGAGGGGAGGAAGAAGAGGGCACAGGATGGTCACTTTTGGCACATTCACGGAATTTTCGTTGAAAGAAAATGATTCTGATGAGCAATAATGTAATCTCGTTATTTCGTTTTAAACGCTTGCGGTTATAGAAAACTTTTACTATCGCAACCTGGTTTAGATGTTTTTCCGATGTTTTAAGAGTTGTTAAAAGACGTTGTTGAGAACTTTAGACGTTCTAGACGACGAAAGAACGTTCTAGTTATAACATTTATTTGACGAAGCGTACTCAACGTGGTCACAGCGTCGTTGTGATACTGTCCGACGAAGAAAAACAACAACAACAACAACAGCAAACTGCAGCATTGAGGCAGGTTGAAATTTGGTGGAACAGTACCACTATCTGAAATAAACAAGACAGTAATGCCAGTGTTACTGTGTCGATGCATAAAGATGCGTGAAACAAAAATAAATAAATAAACAAAAAATAAAACAGAAAAGAAAAAGAAGTTAAAACTCTCATATGACGCCTAATGATGACCACAAGACTGACAACAATCACTTCAAACTCTTTTGTTGAAACCACTTGTATGATATCAAACTATTTTTCACTGCTCAGCTAACTGAAGGTCTTTATTTGAATTACCCACTCCGATAAATTACAGTTTCCGAAAGAAATAAAACAAACACTGCTTCAGTAAAAGGGATCGATATCGTCGATGTTTACCTTGAACGCTTTGTTGAATAAAAATTAGGTTGAAGCTTTGTACAAGTAAATGTAAATAAACAGTTTGTTAGTATCATTGATCAGTTCAGGTTTACTCAGGTAAGCAAAACCGAAAAAAGGGGTGTCTGAACTTAGGAGCTTATTACACTCATTCAGGGCCTCATCTGTCTGATAAACACGCAACAACTGTCCAGGTGTGTGTATTATTTATTTACGTTGACCAATCATTCCTCAGGCAATGAGCGTAGTGACAAGCAGAGCTGGTGCTGACATCTAGCGGTGCTTTTTTCTAGCTTTTTCTCCATCCCCCTCTCTCTCTCTCTCGCTCTCTCTCTCTCTCTTGTTATGCCTTCTGCCTCCGTCACATCGGTGAGTTTTAAGTAAGAGTAAAAACCAGTCGTTTAGCAGATGGCAAAGGACCTCACCTGCTACAGAGCAGTTGACTATTTGTCTCAGTTTCATTCAAAACTTGTCTTTGAAAATAATCCAAGTTTCAGAGCAAACAGGAATGAATAATTAAATATGGTTAAGGAAGGAATTGTGAAAGAATTAGATTAAAATCTGAACAAACGTTCAACTGTATTATATTATATATTTATTGGTGGAATTAATTATGAATATTATATGCATGGAAAATAGATTAAAAAGCGCGAAGGGTTGTAAGACGACACTGTGATATGATATGTGTAACCGCTAACTGTAGAAAGAGTCAAGGCGTAGAGGACCATGATCTATTAACACAAGCAATGAGTTCCCATTACTGCGGATCTATTTTTGTACAATAATTGATAAAGAACAATTTGTTACCGGTCGGTTGAGGGGAGGAAGATTTGATTTCGAATGTTTTAAATGCAGTTTACGCATCGATTGAGGAGAACATATGTAGTTGGTTTCATCAAACACATTGTGAAGTTGCTTTTCAATTTCATATTGAACATTGGTGTTTGTGTGGGAGCGAAAAAACCCCACCTTGATAGGGAGGGATGGGCAACTTGTTAAAAAAAGACACGTAAATGTTGATCACGGAACAAAAATCATTGAGCGGACATGGTAACGTGGAAGTAACGATAACAAGAGTAGAATTTATTTTAAAAATAAAAGAAAACATAATATTAATTTAATTGTGATGCGTAACATTTTGAACTCATTTGCATGAACTAATGACAAAACAGGAGTCGGGAGTCATTCTCAGTTCGAATAAGACACGCAACGAAATGCAACACCGATAGAGTAGACACTTAGAAGCAGAGGGATACATCACAGCGGCACGACTGTCACCGCGGTGCAAGGCTGATATCACAGAAAAAAGGGGACAGACCTCATTCATTCTTTATGTGGCGTTAGTGTTTGAACTGGGAGTGCTCTAATGTTCCAACTTACAATTACACTGACTGCCTGAATAAGCAGTGCTCCGACTGCCACACCCCATAGGGAACCCTGAACTGAGTGACAATTATTGTGTTTGTTTTGTGTATAAGCCGTGCAGAAGATGGAGACAAATAGTGTGACATTGTTGTTGTTGTTGTTGTCTGTTATGACGTTGGACATATCGTCCTGTTGGTCTATTCCAAATCAATTTGACGGCGAGAGCGGCGATATGGAACCGGATGATTACGAAATGGACATGGCAAGCGGAAGTAGCAATTACGTATTCGAATCAAACGGCATCGGGGATCGTGTTCAGAAACCGGAAGAGACCCACGCATCGGAGAATGAAGAGGACGAACCCGTACGGGACAGTGTTGACGATTTTCTAAGTCGCGTTGAAATGTACGATCGCAATAAAGACAACTGTACCCCTGGCGTGCAGGTGAATTTAGGAGAAGGCGTCATAACGCAATATGGAGTCAATCGCTTTTACGACCAGGCCATGGTGGCTGTGAATAGGGCTAATTTTTTAACACATATTTGGCGTGATATAAACAACAGTCTGCTTAATTCTGAGTATTTTTTCTACTCTCAAGTCCGCAACTTAGTGGAAGGAGACGACGATATTTTCGCCGCAGGGAACTGTTACGATGAAAACGAATTTAAGGAATACACATTATTTTGTCCGTATGCGTTTCGAACTGGGGATAATTCCAGTGAAATAACAGTCAAGGATTTGTCGGTGGCATATAAATACCTGGGGAATGAATCTGAATTTTTCATCAAACCAAGACAAAATGCTGACAGGAAACTCACGGAGCACTACCAAGAAAGCCTATGTAAGTATTCCATAACGTCATGGGGTGGGAGGGGGGACAGGGGACGAGGGGTGGGGCGGGGGGGGGGCAGGGAGGGGAGTGGGTTGGTGTGGGCAGTAACCTACTTGTTAGTGAAAAATAGCTTACGTTAAAAATGATGAACTTGACAGATCATAATTTGATTGGTTTATTTTGACATATTAAATTGACAGGTTAAAAAGGACAATAAATATACTACAGAATTTATCCCGGGCGATTGTCAGATTTCCTTTAATGTCTTTCGGGTCCTTTGACATATTTGCATGTGCAGTTTGACATGTCTACGTGCTTATTACGAACCATTTGACATGTCACTCTTCTCTATAAGCAAATCTAATAAAAAATAATAATAATAAAAAAAGGGAACAGCTGACATATAAGTGAAAACTTGAGTGCTATTAGCCTGCATGATTACTTCCCGGTTAATAGCCTCACTGACAGGCATCTTTGCCACAGTGCGATATAGTATACATTTGCCATGTGTGGTAGCGGCCTGATCAAAAGGCCACATTTGACCATCTATTATAGTAGATACTAACAGTAATTATTAAGTCACTTTTGGTCTTGCTATGAGCTTCGGTATTTATTGAAATTTTACGCAGCAGCATGAATCGTCATTTTTTAACACAAAGCTCAGGGATCTGCTCTAAAACCCGGGGCGGGGGGGGGGGGGGGGTAGGGGCGGGGAGCACTCACGTACCAACTGGTTACCATGTGTGTCCATGGCTTTTTAAAACCACCCCTAAACGCGGAGTGCTAATTTTGAACTTTTATAACCAAACACCGAGTGCAGTTCTGAAACAACCCCCCCCCCCTTCCCCCACAGTATGAAAATTACCCCGTTTTTTAACGAAATTGGCACTTAACTGCGTCTGACCTGAAAATTACCACCCCCTTTCTCCGTGTTATTTTTTTTATTTGGGCACGCATGGTGACACATATGATACCAAGTTTCGCCCCCCCCCCACCCCGGGGCCTAAAACCCTTGACAAAAATTTAGGAAGGCAGGTAACAGGATGTGTACATTTCAAATATAAACGAACATTACACTCTAGTTTATGAATATAGAACGAACTGGAATGTGAACTCTTGTGGTGATGTGATGGGGGTGGGGGGGGTGGGGGGGGAGATAGCCGTGAAAACCCAGGGTTGGTTGAGAGGTGAAAACATCGATCTACTAAGTGCTGCAAAATAAATAAATAAATACATAAATAAATAAATAATAAAATAAATAAATAGAGAGAGAGAGAAATGAGAAAAACTCAAACTTGCGTGCTCACGTGTCAATTTCGACAGGTGTTCAGAAAGGGCTTGTAAAAGTTCTCTTACTTATTTCTAAAAGACGCTCTTGAGCTGCTGAGCACCGTTTGTCCTTTCTTTTGACGCCCTCCTCTGTCCCACACAAACAGGAAGAAAAGGGCCCTGTATGAGTAACCTTATAAACCAGGATCTGAGAACGGTGACGTCACGGCGGACTGGCTGTATAAAGTGATTGACTCCATGATACTTATCACGAAGCAACAGACATTGACGTCTCATCCACTTACACAGACTGAAATGTTGACCTGTTGACGTTTTTTATCAATCGTCATTGTGCCTTTTGACATTTAGCAGTTTGACGTTTTATTTCATCCCTCTACTCTGCGGAAGTGGCTTGATGTTTTACGAAAATATAGCAATGGAATTTGGTCCCGTTTAATCGCAGAGAAGCGATCGCGTTCAACCCTTATTTGACTATAGAAACTACTCTGTTTGATCCAACACACATTTGTGTTGTTTTTGTTCGTTTTTATGACTTGTTTTTTTTGCTCGTTTTTATGACGTCATGCATACTTTTTGCGACAACATTATTTAAACAATCGCTATGTATGTTTCGATTTATTTATAAAAACGTTTGAAACTGGCCCGTACACCCGCACAGCTCCATGACTGACAGAAATGTCATCAATACGCCAGCTACATCTTGGGGGGGGGGGGGAGGGGGTGGGGGTGGCACTAACGTACCAACCTGTTAGCATGTGTGTCCATGAATTATTAAAACGACCCCTAAACGCGGAGTGCTAAGTTTGAAATAACTAAACGCAGAGTGCATTTTTCGAAAGAACCACCCCCCGTTAGAAACGCGGAGTATTGAATGAAAATTACTCTCCCCTCCCTCTTAACGAAATCGGCGCTCAGCTAAGTTCGCGTTTTTTTTTTTTTTGGCAACATGGTAAGATATTTGATACCAAATGCCCCCACCCGCCACCCCAGAGCTTGTTTAAATTATGGTCATGCCATGAACCTTCTGCGTCATCTATCTCCCCCAACACCCCACCCCAACGCCCTCCAATCCTCCATTATGTTTATGAATATTTCATTCCTTTTTTCTGGTTATGTTCAAAATCAGTCGATGCTATGAACTGATGCCTGTCTGTGTTACGGACCTTGTGTGGTGTGGGTGGGTGTGGGGGGGGGGGGGGGCGGTGCGAGCAGGTGTGTGTATGTGTGTGCGTGTGTCTGTGTGTGTCTGTGTGTGTTCTTGTGCGTCTGTGTGCATGTATGTATGTGTGTGTGTGTGTGGGGTGGTGGGGGGGGGGGGAGTGCGGACTTTAGCAGAATAAAGCAGGATATTACTATGAGATACGAGACAAAGGTTCATTTTTTTGACGTTGCGAAATTACTCCTAAATTTATGGCCTAAAATCACCCAGATTTTTTAAAGTGCAAACTAATGGAGATCTCTTCCTTTTTTTAGAAACTTTTCGTTTCATAAAGCAGATTTCTTTTGTTCCTTTCGCTTTCTAAGTTTAAGCTTTATTTGTGCCTTTTCGGCTTTTAATTGCACTCTTTTTTACCTCTATTACTTCTACTACTATTACTACTGCTACTACTACTCTCCCACTAGTGGCAGTAGTGGCAGTACCAATACTGCCACTACTGCTACTAACGGTACTACTACTGCTATTATTACTACTACTACTGTTACTACTCCTAGTACTGATATTACTACTTTGACCACTCCATGTGTATCTACAGTCCAAATCCGGTGGTAAAAAGTTTGTTTCTTCAAACAGCAATGTGATTGGCACTCGTCCATTTAAGTGTGCAGGAAATCAAGATTCCAGGTACGAGAAGGCTCAAACCTTGTCGTGTTTAGCGGGGAGACGCCTGACAGTGACAAATGTGGCAGCCAACGGTTTTGCTCATCAAAAACGACCAAACAAAAAACAAAAAACAAAAAACCCCACGTCGGCCATGTGGGGTTTTCAAACAATACACAAATAACAGAAAATGTTTTAGACACATCGTTTTTCTCGTGTCATTTTTCGCGGAGAACAAACATTCTGTCGCTTGCTCACAGTGGTGTATTGTGTCAGCCGTTGGGCATTATGCTGCAGGCTTGTCTTGCTATCGTATGGGGATTTTTTTTAATAGATATATTTATTGACAGAACGCGGAAAATATTAAGAAAGGCTTCAAGTTGAGCCATGCGAGTGAGAGCATTGATTTACACGAGCACGAAGACGTGCAGGGACAAACACACAGACGTGCAGGGACAAACACACTGACATGCGGGGACAAACACACAGACGTGCAGGGACAAACACACAGACATGCAGGGACAAACACACAGACATGCAGGGACAAACACACAGACATGCAGGGACAAACACACAGACATGCGGGGACAAACACACAGACATGCGGGGACAGACACAGACATGCGGGGACAAACACACAGACATGCGCGGACAAAAACACCGACATGCGGGGACAAACACACAGACATGCGGGGTCAAACCAAAGACATGCGGGGACAAACACACAGACATGTGGGGACAAACATACAGATATGCGGGGACAAACACACAGACGTGCAGGCACAAACACACAGACATGCGGGGACAAACACACGAACGTGCAGGGACAAACACACAGCCGTGCATTGACAAACACACAAACATGCAGGCACAAACACAGACATGCGGGGACAAACACACAGACATGCGGGGACAGACACAGACATGCGGGGACGAACACACAGACATGCGGGGACAAACACACAGACATGCGGGGACAAACACACAGACATGCGGGGACAAACACACAGACATGCGGGGACAAAAACACAGACATGCGGGGACAAACACACAGACATGCGGGGTCAAACCACAGACATGCGGGGACAAACACACAGACATGTGGGGACAAACATACAGATATGCGGGGACAAACACACAGACATGCGGGGACAAACACACGAACGTGCAGGGACAAACACACAGCCGTGCATTGACAAACACACAAACATGCAGGCACAAACACAGACATGCGGGGACAAACACACAGACATGCGGGGACAAACACACAGACATGCGGGAACAAACACACAGACGTACGGGGACAAACTACAGACATGCGGGGACAAACACACAAACATGCAGGCACAAACACAGACATGCGGGGACAAACACACAGACATGCGGGGACAAACACACAGACATGCGGGAACAAACACACAGACGTACGGGGACAAACTACAGACATGCGGGGACAAACACACAAACATGCAGGCACAAACACAGACATGCGGGGACAAACACACAGACATACGGGGACAAACACACAGACATACGGGGACAAACACACAGACATACGGGGACAAACTACAGACATGCGGGGACAAACACATAGACATACGGTAATAAACACATCAACATGCGGCGACAAACACACAGGTATACGGGGACAAGCGTACAAATACGTGGGGACAAACACACAAATATACGGAAATAAACAGACTTAGGCGGATACACACACTCATAGATTTTCGTAGTTACAGACATGCTGATCAACTTTTTAGGTACGTCGCACATGCTGCATAAGGGACGTATCTAGAGATGTCGCACATGCTGCATAAGGGACGTATCCAGGGACCCCGTCCATTGTTGCATAAGGGACGTATCTAGCGACGCCGTACATTGTTGCATAAGGGACGTATCCAGGGACCCCGTACATTGTTGCATAAGGGACGTATCCAGGGACCCCGTACATTGTTGCATAAGGGACGTATCTAGGGATGCCGTACATTGCTGCATAAGGGACATTCCATATAAAGTGAAACAAATTGTACTTTCAAGAAATATCTATGACATTTCTTTTCTTTTGGCATTTCTTTTGTTCTATTCTTTTTTTTTTTTTTCGTTTATACACATAAACATGCAGCATCTTTTCACCGCCATAAAACTCCTATACAATGGCAGCAGATATTGCATTGAATTTGCTAATCAATAGTAAAAATAAACTTGACATATGAAAAAAATTGTGGTTTTGAAAGATAAGTGAAACGTACAAAAGCAATCGTTTTAATTTTAATTGGCTGTGATTTAAACAAAAATAGATGAATTGATTTTTGAGCCATTGTACAGTTGTTTTAATAAAAAACCTTTTTATCCGGTCGACTTTTGAGCTGATCATCGATTGATTTGCAAAGCCCTTTTTTTATAATTACCTGCAGGGCTTTACATTAACGATTGTCCGACCTGCGCAGGCGGGCAAAAATCTTTGATCGGACAATTGGCTACGGGTCTTTTCGTGCTGTAGCGAGCAGTCAGCTTTATGGGGGGGGGGGGGCGAGGGGAGGAGGGACAGTCAGGTACAGGCCCTTTCGTGCTGGAGTGAGCAGCGAGCAGGCAGGGGAGGGGGGAGGGGGGAGGGGGTGGCAGGATGTTACACGAGGTGAAGTAATCGGGCAGGTTGAACGTCTTTGCCCAGTATAGAGCCTTGATGACGTTTTCGTCAAGAATAAACACTATTGTTTAAGTTGAATTTTGTTTTAAATAATTTCAATTTCGGACTACATTCAGGTAATGAGAAACTGGGGTTGATGGGGGGGGGGGGGTAAGGGGGAAGGACTTGAAATAGGTGGATGGGTTTGGTGGTCGGGCAAGCAGATCTCTCAACGAAAATTCTGCATGGTCCCCTTGAGGCTTCGGTAACAATTTGTTTTTTTTTTTTAAGATTAAATGTGAATGGCTGGAAATAAAGGGTCGTTACGTGTCACCAAAAATCAATTTTAATTGGTTAACTTCTTCAGCAAATTCGCAACAACGTGGTGGCTCAGTTATTTCAATAATTCAATAAATAGGCACCAAAAATATTAGAGTTTTATTCTGGGATTAAAAGAAATGAGTAGACCGTTTATATCAAGGGCTGAATTTTTGTTCTTTCTTTCTTTTTAAGTGTTTTCAGCCGACTGTGTGCAAAAAAAAACAAAAAAAAAAAAACAAAAAAAAAAAACAAACAAACAAACAAACAAAAACAAAAAACCCAGAATTTATAGTATCATTGTAGTGCGAGATCTAATTTTAGTCGCTTTTTAGTGACAATTTTTTTCTTTTTTTTTTGGGGGGGGGGGGGGGTCGGGGGTTGGACAAAGCGTTGTAAATTGGGCGTCTATATCGGAAAGTCAGGCAACGTTATTTGCAACAACTGCATTGAGCATAAGAAGTGATTGTTTCCGCATGATTCACACGTTACATGGTCATTACTGATAACATCTACAGAAACGTAATCAACTATGTAACTGCCATATTAAATCGCCAATAGTTCTTCTTTGTCAACGAAAAAAAATGTATCAGGAGAGAAAAGGTCGGTATGCTCAATTGAGTCTGTTATGAAATGTTCTCCGAAAAGCCATTGCCACTTTATAATGGGGAAGGGGGGTTGGGGGTGGGGGGGGGGCAGCCGTAGAGCAAGCCTTTTTTCTCGGTTTTGGTGTCCAGGGAAAGAAGGGGAGGGAGGGAAGGAGGGGAGGGAGGGGGTTGAGGGCTGTTATGAAATGTTCTCCGAAAAGTCATTGCCACCTTTTAACAAGCCACAGACACAAACCAAAGAAAGACCGTTTGGAAAACGGGTGGGACAGGGCAGGGATGGGGGGGGGGGGGGGTAGAAAGCTAACCACCTTCCCCTCCCTCCCTCCCTCCCTCCCTCCCTCCCTCCCTCCCCCATCTCCACATAATATGTAAACGAAACCCACTCAAACGGTCATGACTAAAGTATGTGCAGAATAGTAGTTGCTATAAGCTATTTTTCACGACTTGGATATGTAGAAGGTGGGCGCCGCGGGGTGGGGGGATGGGGTGGTGGAGGAGGGGGTTGCTAGCTGACAACCCACCTTCCCCCACGGACCTGTAATCGAGTGCGAAGATTGCTCAAACGATCGATGAAACAAAGATCTTTGGCTTTTAAGGTTATATACAGCAGGGTTGTGCTTCATTACCTCTTTATGCTGTATTTTATTTGCAATCACTTTAAATTAAACAAAATCGAGGTTTTAACTTGACTTGAAGGTAGGGGGTGGGGGGGGGGGGGGGGTGGAGAGAGCAGTTGGTTCTCGCATTTGTTATCAGTTTGATTTTATAATGATACCTACAGCGGGCTCTTAACGTCTTCTCATTTGCCTAGAGATTGTCAGAAAAAGCGCATAAACAAATTTCAAACAGTGTTCAAGCACGCCTGGTTTGCGATTCCATTCGAATCTCGTTTTGTTGTTAGAGGATTCTCGTTTATTCTCGTTTATTCGTGTAATCGGAGTGCAGCAAAACGTCTGAAGCAAATTGTATTGAGGAAAACGGCGAGATGCTTTTGAACTTGAACCACAGGTGAAAGTCTGAGATAAAAATTGTAATTAAGATGAGCCGTGATACGGGAAGAAAACTAAAGGGCGAATTCAAGAGATTGTCACTTAAATAGGGAGAAGAGGGGAAGGGGGATGGAGGGGGAGTGGGGGGGGGATGGGGGCTCCATGATCCTATTAGGAGATGGCAGTCATTCGGTCGTTTCTTTCTCTTTGGATATGTAACGTTGTATTTTTGGTCCTAAGAAAAACAACAACAACAACAACAACAACAACAACAACAACACCGACAAAGCAGCAGCAACAACAACAGTATTACTAATAATAACAATAAGAAGAATAATAATAATAGCAATAATAGCAATAATAATAATAATAATAATAATAATATTAATAATAATGATGATGATGATGATGATGATGATGATGATGATGATGATGATGATGATGATGATGATGATAAATGATTTTATTTCGACTGCATTTTATTTAATGTCTTCATTTTTACCTTGCCAGAGTCTGTAAGATATTAAATTATTTGCATCATATTCCAAAGAGGGGCAACTTGAGGATAAACGCAAGTGAAATATTTACAAAAAAATCATTTCTCCCGAACGTAAGTGAAATATTTGCAAAAAGAATTCATTTTTCCCGATACCCGTGTGTGACACATAGACGGGATTTTATGACTGTATAATAAAGAAAAGAAAGAAGATACATATAAATGATTTTGATATATAACTGATTTTGACGTATAAATGATTTTGACGTTTAAATGATTTTAAACTGTAAATGATTTTGACATATAAATGATTTTGACGTATAAATTATTTTGACGTTTAAATGATTTTGACATGTAAATAACATTCCATGTGAACATAAAGATATTATTGACCAATTCGGAAAACATTGACTAAAAGGTCAACATTTTTACTGGTCATTAATACTTCATGTTGGCTCCAAATCAGCCAATATATGCTAAATGCTTTGTGATTTCGAGGACAAGGGTGCCCTAACATATACTCTGTCTGAAATTTACAGCTCAAAAAATGGTAAACCTCCATCTTTCTTTTAGCTTTAGTTGTCTTGGAAACCCCGCCAAAGAGAAAAGCATCAAGCGGCTGACTATTACGTTAAAAAAAGTTTCATAAATCCTCCTTTGCCAGATATTGTATTGCAGTAATGACAAAGTAAAGAAGCCGGTTTTGCTTCTATATTTAGTGAGGTAACCCTTGCGAGTGATCTGAGCACTGTGTTTTATGTTAACTTCCTGAAGCTTTTGGGAATTTGGTTTCAACAAACAGGCGTACTCGTTGCAGGTGAAATGGTCATTCTGTTTTTTGTTTGTTTGTATTTTTTTAAACAGAAGTGTGTAAAATGCGTGTGTTTAAGTATTGTCAAGAAACTACCCGCGTATTATAAATATTATCATTCAATAACATACTTCTTGAGATTATCGTTTCGTCATTGAAACGTTCGATTCTTTTCAAATCAGCCATCTAACCAAGCCCTGCTTAGCGAATGCGACACACAAACCGCAGTGTGAACGACCACGCATACATTACAGGCCAGATTTATACTTCAGTTCTATATCAGAGTGTGGACAATGCAGGAGACGCCGTTAATTGGGTTGCTAAAATTACTTTCTTTCGTTCTTTCTTTCTTTCTTTCTTTCTTTCTTTCTTTCTTTGTTCCTTCCTTTCCTGACTTTTTTTTGTTCTTTTTCATTCTGTTTCTGCATCTTTTCCCTCTTTTATTGCATTTTCTTTTCTTTTTTTTATCTGTCCGTTTTTTTTTTTTTTGTTTTTTTTTGGCGGCACTTGCGGGACACTTGCAGGACTTGCAAGTCACACCTCAAATAGTAAATGGCCCCGAATTAAGCCGGGAGCAGGGGCACTTGATTCGTTGCGTTTTTACCTCACTGGCACAACCAACTTGAAGGCCTTTACTTTTGCTGTTATTTCCGCTGGGACGTCATAAACGAAACGATCTTATTTTACTTCAGGGAAATTACAAAAATTACACCGAACAACTCAAATCAACTCCTTGTGTATCTTATGTACTAGAATTGAAGGCAAATAAACCTTTACGTATCCGAGATCTTTTTTTATAGCATCGTTGATGGGGGTGTTGGGGGGATTGCTATTTTCGACACGACTTAAAAATAGTACTGAGAAGATTTCAGGCCCCACAAAAGACAGATGTGAGTTATGATACTGCAACAGTTGGCTTCTGGGCAGAGGAGGGCAATGAACCTGCAATGTTATAAACCCGTTTCTAGGGATGAGTATGAGCAACACTTCAGATTCTCACTTCATACCTCAGTGCGACATGAGAAGTACATATATAGTACATGAGAAGTACATCTGAAGTACACAAGAAATTCACATGACGTTTGGATTTAAATTACATAGGCAGTTCATATGTAATTCTCATGAAACCAAACTGTATACCTGTAAACTGTATACCTGTAAACTGAATACCTGTAAACTGTATACCTATGAACTGACTCGAGACTCACCAACACAACAAAAAAGCTCCAGTGTAACACAATATAAACTCCTGGCGTAATTTCAATAAAAAATACTTTTACTGAATTTTTTAATTAAAGATATGTGTACTTTGTGTCTTGCAAACAAATGAAATTCTAGCTCCTTTGCCTGTATATGCACCTGTGTTATATGCGCTTCTATTGTACGTGAGCACGCAACATTTTCAAGAGATAGTTGATTGAGGCATATTTCACAAGCAACTTTCCAAAAAATATTTACGTTTCGAATGCCTAAAAATATTTATACAGTTTGGTTTCATGTTAATTACACATAAAAAAATATGTGAACTGTCTATGTAATTTAAATCCAACAGTTATATGAATTGCCTAGGTACTTCATAAGCACGGCTCATGTACGTCTTTTTATTTTGACCTTGACTCAATTTCAAGGTCACACTGGCCGCCATCTTGGATGCCGGTTGGGGTTGGGGGGGGGGGGGGAGAAGGGGCTGTACGCTCTAATTCATAACACCATCTAGCAAATTCACATGTCAGGGACGAATGTTGATTGCAACTTCAATTCGACGTTTGCGAAAATCGATGTTACAGCATTTCGCCGAGATCACAATGAACACTGGTCAAATCCAGACAACTCAGTAGCCATGGCTTATAATATGTTACTATGGGCCAAATCCGGATCGTATCCCGAACAACCCGGATATTTGGCATCTTTTTTTTATTTTATTTTTGAAAGTTTCGCTGATTCGAAATCAATATGATCAGGTTTTGTGCTTATGTTACAGATTCGAAAATTATCTACTACTCCCCACGTTGTTATGCCATAATACTCACGTCATCCTTATAAACTGCGAATTTTTTAAGCACTTGATCCGATTGCTGAAGACACGATCGCAAAATTTTCACGATACCTTTAATTACCCTCTTAAAGTGTCACTATTTGTTCACCTTTTTCCGTGAATCTTTTTTTTTACTTGTTTTAAGTTTTACATATGCGGTCAGTCGATCTCTTTGCGTTTCACTCACTACAGACGCGGCCGGGTCACTTCTTGTTTTTTATCACATGCCTAGCGGGTTGTGCGCAAAGAAACGACAGGGAAAGAAATCAAAGGTGCGGTATTTTTGGACCCGTATTGCATCCCGACCCCTTTTAAGCATGTTTTCCAGACCTCAGTTGTTCTTCTGTTTTTGCCCTGAAGAAGGACGCGAAAACTGGATCAGTCACTGACAAAACGTTAAAAGGTTCTCACATTTATCAGCTAATTAGTGAATACAATTATTTCTAAAACGTACTGACATTAACGGAGCCAAATGAAAGCCCGCCACCAGTAGCGTAATTCTTACCGCGTCGCCCCAACTAAGCATACGCAAGGAGTAAATAGTTTGTTATAAACTAAACAAATTAAGCCAATGGTATCCCTGAAGTGAGTCACACAGTGGAGTAATACGTCATGCCACATGTACAGAATGCTATTTTTGGCCTTCAGCCTGCGACAGCGTACAGAATTCCCCCTCCCCCAACTCGTTTTGGTTCCGTTTTATGGACCCAGCCGAGGGGGGGGGGGGGTGGGGTTAGAAGTAAGGTTAATTTTTTTACCCTCGCGTCATGGCGCCTTTAACAAAACAGTGGACTGTGGGTTTTCATTCCATAAATTGATAGCACATATAAATTGATATCACATTAGGTTTCTCTATTCCTCTACTTTGTAAAACTCGTTCTGGGCTTTTCCCCTTTTTTCTAAGGGATTCAATTAGTACCGGTGTTATTTACAGGAAACTGACATAGTTGTAGGTAACCTGATATCCATTTCGTCTCCAATACCGCTTTGTACTATGTGGTATGAACATTCAATGGAATGGAGGGGGGAGGGGGAGAGGGATGGGGGCGACCGGATGTTGATTATAATTGCGACAGAACCACATATTAGCAGACTGTTTTATGAATCCAAGTGGAGTAAACTCACAGGAGTGGATAATAATTAAGAATAGGGTAATGGGTAAAGGGTAATGGGTTTTTGTCTTAATTGTGACCAATGTACATGTAAAGTTGTGGAAAAGGAAAAATTGAAGTTGTCAGCACTGTCTCCTGCGGTACTGTGGCATCTTGGCCAATGAGGGGCCCCCGTCGGCGAAAGCTGATATATTATTATGATGTGAAAGAAAGATATCTGTGTGCCATCGAGGGAAGCTCCTGCAAGCCAAAATTGGCCAGACGTAAAAAAAATATAAGCTCCATTCTATATCTGTGATGAAAATTCTCCAAGCAAAAATAAACGTACACCCGTTTATTTTAGCAATGACAATCTGCTGTCTAGATAAGCGTGGGCTTTGAGGCTTACAGGCGGCAATGTATCCGAAGTTCAATTTATAGTGACGCGCATGAGGAATACTGAAATATATCCAATCTGTGCCCGCTTCTCATCTTGACAGCCGGCATATTGCACGCTTGTTATAGAAAATATCACACAAGTACCACAAGGGCCACAATGGGGGAGGAGGAGAAGACCTGGGGGGGGGGGGGAGGGGGAGAGGGGAGAGGCTTGGACTTATTTGCATTGAGTCAAATTAGCAGAATGAGTAGTCACTGATGGCCTTGTCACGTGATTTCCGTCATCGTTTCCTGTTAATGCGCTGGGTAGATGTAGACGGCGTGGATTCCGACAAACATGTGACGAAAATAAGGCAGTGCTTTCCAGGTGCACCTCGTGAACACCTTCCTTACAGCACAGAGAATGCTCACGTTGAATTATTTCTAAAACGTAACGTCAGTGCCAAAGTCTGATCGACTTAGGATGGGGGTCTACTCACGTTGAGCGTTGAGACAACACTTAGAGCGATCGTCCAGATATCTCGGAGCAAATTAGAGATACTGGCACTCGCGTACCATCTGGTTTCAATGCGTGTCCATGACTTCCAAGAGTGCGAATAATTTTGAAATAACACCCTTTCTTTAACCAAAGGCAGAAGAGTGAAATTTCGAATGAAACCCCCTTTTGCAGGAAACGCGGAGTTGTGAATGAAAAATAGCCCCCCCCCCCGCCCCCGCCCCCCGTTTTAACGAAATCGGCACTCCGCGCGGACCGCGTTCGGACTCAAAATTACCCCCCCCCCCCCTTCGCGTTTTTTGGACACGCGGGGTAACGCATAAAGTACCAACGAGCCCCCCTCCCCCTCCCCCCTGGGCATCGACGCAATAAAAATACGCGTCTTTTTTGCCACTTTGTCGGAGTCAACACGTTGAAAAAAGTCTCGCTTCCGGTCTTTTCTATCTCCTTCTGTCTCCTTGTGTGGTGTGTGGTGCGGTCCTAATTTGATTGATACATTCCTTGGTACACACAGATCAACTGCCAATGTTTTTATCCGATTTTCTCGGGTTGGTAGTTCACATATCTTGGTCGCAGACTGATGATTAATCGGAACGTTTTTTTTTGCTTTACGTGTAAGAAAAGAGAAATATCCATTCACCAAATATGAAGACTGATAAAGTACGAGGGACGTCTTTCTCATAGCGTTATTTTATACCCACGGGTACATTTTATGGTGCTATCGTGACCGAGACTGCTCGTAAATTGGACCAGATTGTTGCTTCACTGTAATGGAGTGTCCGTTGTAGTGAATTCCCTGACCATTTTGGAAGGCGCCTTGATATTGGATATACTACTGGCGTGTACAAGTTTTCTACTAAGTCTGAAAATTGAGAGATAATCTTCTTTACGAATGTCTAAGTATCGTTTTGTGAACACAAATATCTCACCAAAAAATAAAAAAAAAACAAACAAAACAAAAAAAACACAACACTCCTTTACAACAGAACATTCTCCATAACATGTGGAGACAACACCGTAGAAAAATTGTCCATGGTTTAGGATGTGGTGGTTGTAGAAGCAATGCTAACTGTGTCGTTGTCCCAGTGCCGTTGTCCCGTGCCATTTTTGTCCAGTGCCACTGTTGTCCAGTGCCTTTTTTGTCCAGTGCTATTTTTGTCTAGTGCCATTTCTTCGGACTCTTCAGCGAACACGTCTACAGCGCCAGCGAACACGTCTACAGTGCCATCGAACACGTCTACAGTGCCAGCGAACACGTCTACAGCGCCAGCGAACATATATATAGTGCCAGCGAACACGTCTACAGTGCCAGCGAACACGTCTACAGTGCCAACGAACACGTCGACAGCGCCAGCGAACATATATATAGTGCCATCGAACACGTCTACAATGCCAGCGAACACGTCTACAGTGTCATCGAACACGTCTACAGTGCCAGCGAACACGTCTACAATGCCACCGAACACCTCTACAGTGCCATCGAACACATACACAGTACCATCGAACATGTCTACAGTGTCATCGAACACGTCTACAGTGCCGCCGAACACGTCTACAGTGCCAACGAACACGTCTATACAGTGCCGCCGAACACGTCTACAGCGCTCCTTGACTGTCTTCATTCCATCTCTCCTGACTTCGTAATGGCAAAATCAGTTTATGGAAGAAATGAGAAAAAAAAAGCATGCTACACTAAGTAAATTAATGGAGGACAGAATCGGAGTTAATCGCTCCCCGGGGCACATGGCCAATTTTTAGGATTACGGTAAAAGTGTCCGCGAGACAAAGATCAAAAGGGGGCACTTTAGGCCGCTTCCTGTCGCGGCATTCAGTGCCTGAAGTAGGCAGATCAGGTCAAAGGGATCACAAGGAAGCAGAAATATAATCTTCTGTGTGTTTGCAACCGTTGTCTAAAAGAAACAAAAAAAAATAATATAAAAAAAAAACAAAGGAACCCAGCTGGTGCTGCGGCGTCCAAACGACGTTAAAGCGAAGGACTTAGTAGTCAGTCAGAAGTCAGAAGTTAGGAGTCAGTAGTCAGTAGTCAGAAGTCAGGAGTCAGTAGTCAGTCAGTAGTCAGAATTCAGGAGTCAGGAGTCCACCGTTGGAAACTGTTAAGACGCTGGTTGCTACTGTAGGAAATCCGATTACGGATTTCGGCGTTGGAAAAACAGAAATTCCGTTGTTGTAAAACAGCTGACCTCTGATGAGATCTATGAGTTATGTATAACCACAGAGTGGGTAGATATTGTAAAAAGTAGTTCCGCTCTGTTATGAGTA